>VYZP01047763.1:5800-24675 GCA_013400635.1 Hypocryptadius cinnamomeus | reverse complement strand
TTTTTTTTTTTTTTTTTTTTTTAAGGAAAAATGTTATTTTGTGCCTCCTGAGCCCTTGCCGGCTGGGCTCGGCGTCTGTATCAGCTGGAGGAGCTTATGAGCTTCGTCTCCTCGGATTTAGACTGAAATTTTGATTTTCTGCCGCGCTCAGATAATGTGGAAATCCTGTTCCCCGATATTTGCTGTTTATCAGCGCGGTGCAGCGCGGTTCTGGGGGGAAGGGACCCTCGCCCCCCGCCGCCCCCCGGCCCCGCCGCTAATGGAGTTTCACTCCGGAGCGAACCCGCCACAAAAGGCTCATTACGGTGAGCCAGGGGGAGAGGAACTCCCCGGCCGAGAGGTTCTGCAGGGCTGGGAGGGGCTCTGAGCCCGCGGCTCCGGGCCTGGAGGGGCCCACGGGCAGCTCCGAGCTGCCCGGGATGGTGGGAGGGGTCCGTGCCCACGGGAGGAGTCCGTGCCCACGGAAAGGGGTCCGTGCCCACAGAAAGGGGTCCGTGCCCACAGAAAGGGGTCCATGCCCACGGGAAGGGTCCGTGCCCACAGAAAGGGGTCCATGCCCACGGAAAGGGGTCCGTGCCCACAGAAAGGGATCCCTGCCCATAGAAGGGGGTCGGTGCCCACGGAAAGGGGTCCGTGCCCACAGAAAGGGGTCCGTGCCCACGGAAGGGGCTGGAACTATGAGAGCTCCAAGGTCCCTTCCAGCCCAACCCTTCCATGATTCCCCAGTCCCTGTCCCCACCCCTGAGCGTGGCTCTGTCCCGTGTCCTGCCAGGGACCTCCGAGCCGCCTCCTGGGCTCCAGGCCCCGAGCCAGGCTTGGTCACCCGAGGTCCCCCGCAGCTCCGCAGGGCTGGGGTGGAGCAGGCCGGGATCCATCCTGAATCCATCCATTGGGGATCCACCCTGCATTCCCGCAGCTCCTCACGGCTGGAGTGGCCGTGTCCCCCCGTGTCCCCGTGCTCCGCGGCCTGAGCCACCTCCCTGTCCCCTCCGTGTGCTGTTTGTCCCGGAGGGACCCCTGCGTTTGGGGTCCCCAATCCCATTCCCTGTTCCCGCACGCCCTGCACCCTCCAGTGTGGCACACTCGCCCCTGCCAGCGCCCCGGAGGCCACCTGGCAAAGCGGGGGGGACATTCCCTGCGTGACACGAGCCCGGCAAAGCGAAATTAAAGAATCCTAAAGAAAATTCCTGGGCTCAGCAGCGGGGGAGCAGCTCCGAGGGCCGCTTAAGTGGCCAGCGGTGGGTAAAGCCAGGCTCTTAATGAGGCCGCCTCCCTCTCCTGAAAGGGCTGCTCGTTGTCACACAATGGCTCTCGGTGTCCCCCGCAGCCCCTCGCGGGGACAGCTGGCATCTCCCTGCGCTCGGGATAATGTCCTGGCCACTGCCACCGCGCCGGGATCGCTCAGCGTTACGGGCGGCACCGGGGGAAGGAGGGAAGGAAAAAAGGGGGAAAAGAGGGGGTTTTAGGGAAAAAAGAAATAATAATAAAAAAAGAAAAGGACTGGGAAAGGAGACAGGAAGCGCGATAAAGCTCGGCTCTGAGCTCGGCTGTTCTCTGCTGCTCCTCTGGTTTAAAGTGACTCCGCTTCTTATGGAAACGGAGAGGCGGTATTAGAAGAGGAAAAAAAAAAAAAAAGAAAAACCACCAAGACACAGAGAGCTTCCTTATCTCATGGAGACAGTTGTCAGGAATCACTTTGACTGAGTCGTTTTGTCTCCATGCTTTTTTTCGCTGTCAAGCAGGCCTCAGGACATGGATCAAAGGAGAGGCGCCGAGCGCTCGCTGAAACTTCTGATCCCTCCTCGGAACAGACGCGCGAGTGGCAGAGCAGACAGAGCAGAGCAGAGCAGAGCAGAGCAGAGCAGAGCAGAGCAGAGCAGAGCAGACAGCTCCTCGGCACATCAAATGGGGACAGGAGAGGAGAGGAGAGAGGAGAGGGAGCGCAGGCACGGCACAGGGACAGGCACAGGGACAGGGACAGGCACAGGGACAGGCACAGGGACAGGCACAGGCACAGGGACAGGGACAGGGACAGGCACANAAGTGATTTTAAACAGGTGATACCACAGTACTGCCCCTGCCATGGCTGTGCTTTTGCAGGACCTTGTCCTGCCCGAGTTCCTGGGACAGGGCAGCAGGGATAGGGACAGGGATAGGGACAGGGACAGGCACAGGGACAGGCACAGGGACAGGCACAGGCACAGGCACAGGCACAGGGACAGGGACAGGGACAGGGACAGGCAGAGCTGCGAGAGCCGAGCCGAGGCAGCCAGGGGCGCTCGGTGCCGCTGCGGAGCGCGGGGGAGGCCGGGGCAGCCGCTGTGTCCCCACGGGAGTGTCCCCTCGCTGTGTCCCAATCGGGAGTGTCCCCTCTCTGTGTCCCAATCAGGAGTGTCCCCTCTCTGTGTCTCAATCAGGAGTGTCCCCTCTCTGTGTCTCATGGGGACCGTCCCCTCGCTGTGTGCTCATCAGGAGTGTCTCCTCTCTGTGTCCTCATCGGGAGTGTCTCCTCTCTGTGTCGCCTCGGGAGTGTCCCCTCACTGTGTCCCAATCAGGAGTGTCCCCTCTCTCTGTCCCCTCGCTGTGTCCCCACGGGAGTGTCCCCTCTCTGTGTCCCCAAGGGAGTGTCCCCGCTGTGTCCCTCCGAGGGTCAGCTGGAGGGTTGGGGGTGGCTCCGCAGGGCCAGGGCAGGAGCGGTGAGAGCTGCGGCCCGCGGGGGCAGCGCGGTGTCACCTCAGCTGGCCTGGGGCGTGAATTCCCTCCCAAAACTCGTCGGTTTGGCCTCTTTCCCCTCAATCCCGCGAACCGATCTTTGTGATTTCCCAAAACAACCCCTCCGTGGCTGGATTCCCTCTTTGCCCTCACGCCCACAGCCTGGGTGATCTCCCAAATCCCCCGTGTTTTCACAAACAGCCCCTCCATCTCTGCATTCCCTCTTTCCCCTCAATCCTGCAGACCACTGATTTTCCTCTGATTTTCCTTATGACTCCCCAAGCAACCCCTCCGTGCCTGTATTCCCTCTTTCCCCAAAACCCCACAGCCTGGCTAATTTCCCAAATTCCCTATAATTTCCCAAAACAACCCCTCCATTCCCTCTTTCCCCCCGACCCCGCCGCCAGCCGTGTGATTTCCCTGGATGTGCCTGCCCGGGCTCCCCACCCCGCGCCCCGAGGCTCACGATCGCCTTTCAGGGGCTCATTCCCTGAAATCAGATCCCCCTCATCTCCAAACTGGATGGGTTTAAGGGCAGCCCCGAGCTGAGAGCGGCGAGCCGGGACCCCGTGCACCTTTGATCCGGGTTTGTGATCCCCAGCCCCGCCCGGGTTTGTGATCCCCAACCCTCGGGGTTTGTAATCTCCAGCTCCAGGGGTTTGTGATCTCCAGCTCCCGGGGTTTGTGATCCCCAACCCTCGGGGTTTGTGATCTCCACCTCCCGGGGTTTGTGATCCCCAGCTCCCGGTGACTGTGATCCCCAACCTTCGGAGTTTGTGATCCCAGCTCCCGGGGTTTGTGATCCCCAGCTCCGCCCGGGTTTGTGATCCCCAACCCTCGGGGTTTGTGATCCCCCGCTCCCGGGGTTTGTGATCCCCAACCCTCGGGGTTTGTGATCCCCAACCCCGCCGTAAACTGATCTTGGAGGAGGCAGCGGCACCTTTGAGCAGCAGAGACCCCGCAGCACCCAGAGATGTCCCCGCACATCCAGCGCCACACAAGGGGGGACCCCGGCGTGGAACGCACCCCACACCCGGGAGCATGTGGGGCCTTCCCTGCGGCTCCTGGATCTCCTCCCTCTGCACTTCCCGGGGCACGCAGAGGCTCCTGCCCGGCCCTGGCACCCCGAACTGTCCGAGCCCACAGCACAGAGCCATTCCCTGGCACCCCAAACTCTCCGAGCCCACCCTGCAGAGCCATTCCCTGGCACCCCAAACTCTCCGAGCCCACCCTGCAGAGCCGTTCCCGGCTCCCGCTCCCCCCCGGGGTGGTGGGGGGGTCGCTCCGGACGCTCTGGAAGCTGACGCGGCCCCCGAACTCTTCCGCACCTCACACCAAAGCTCAGCCCAGCATCCTTTTGGGATTTATCTCATCCCATAAACCTCTCCTGAGGCTTTGGGGCTGCACCGACTGATCCTCCTGAGCAGCTCCCCGGGGTGCTCCAGGGGTGGACACAGCCCCCAAAGTCCTGCAGCCTCTCCAACGGTGATCCCAGCCGGGACGGGAGGGAGTTTCCCTCTTCCTTAGCGCACACGGATGGGAAGCAAAGGGAAACCCAACCCCACCGAGTCCTGACCCCGTCACACAGCCCCGGCGGAGCTGCGCCCACAGAGGGGACTCACGGCCCCCTGTCCATCCTCCCCGGGGCGAGCCGGGACCGGCCGGAATCCCGCCAGGAGAGCCCCGGGGCCGCCTGCGCTCCCCATCCCGGCTCCTCTCCCAGCGCGGCACCGGGCTGGATCCCGGCCCGCGGCAGAACGCGCCGCTGTGGGCTTTTCCTGCCCGGGAAGGCTCTCCCCAGGCGGGGCACAGCTGGAGCACAGCTGGATGGAGCAGGCACAGCCGGAATGCGCACCCCGGGAATGCGGCGCGTGCCCCCGCCTCCCAATCCCAATTATTTATTCCTTTCATTGCATTCCTCGCTTTTAAGCGTCTCCTCTGCCTCGCTGCCCCCACTCCGGGGCTGCCCTTCCCCCCGATCCCGGCTCCCTGGGACATCGCGGCACGGAGGAGGCCGGGAACGCCGGGCAGCGGCTGCGGCGCTAATTGCTGATGGCTCATTGTCCCTCCGTGCCCTGCCCGAGCTCCCTCAGTAATCAGCGCTCGCATCCTCCCGGCCGAGCCCCTGCTCCCTCCCCGGAGCGGGAACAGCCAGGAGCCGGAGGAGGGGAGGTAAAGGAACTCAGGAATTCCCGTTCCACCCACCCTGCTCCGGCTGGCTCTGCCTGGGGACGGAGATTTGAAGATTTTGGGGACAGATTTCTGTGTCTCAGCCTTTAAATTCGATATCTGGGGGTTTTCAGGCACTTCCACACCTCCCCGCGCTTCTCCTTCCTGCTGCCATCGCTCCTGATCTTCTCCTCCTCAGGTTTCCCCCACTTTTCTTCTCCTATTTCTTCCTTTTTCCTCCCCAGTTTGTGTCCTGCTGCTCCCTGAGCTTGCAGTGCCCTGGGGGCCGATCCTGAGCCCACCAAAGGCAGCGCCAAATTCCCATGGGATTCCAGCCTCGGGAATCGACCGTTTCTTCCGTGTTCCCGACATTTTCCTGTTTCAGTAATACACTCAGGGAACAACCTCCGGAGTAGGAATCCCAAATCCTTCCATTTTCCTGTCAGTAACACACTCAGGGAACAACCTCTGGAGTGGGAATCCCGAATCTTTTCGTGTTCCCAACATTTTCCTGTCTCAGTAACACACTCAGGGAACAACCTCTGGAGTGGGAATCCCGAATCCTTCTGTGTTCCCAACATTTTCCTCTCTCAGTAGCACACACAGGGAACAACCTCTGGAGTGGGAATCCCAAATCCTTCCATGCTCCTAACATTTTCCTGCCTCAGTAACACACGCAGGGAACAACCTCTGGAGTGGGAATCCCAAATCCTTCCATGCTCCTAACATTTTCCTCTCTCAGTAGCACACACAGGGAGAAACCTCCGGAGTGGGAATCCCAAATCCTTCCGTGTTCCCAATATTTTCCTCTCAGTAACACACGCAGGGAATAACCTCTGGTGTGGGAATCCCAAATCTTTTCCTGTTCCCAACATTTTCCTGTCTCAGTAAAACACTCAGGGAACAACCTCCGGAGTGGGAATCCCAAATCCTTTCGTGTTCCAAATATTTTCCTATCTCAGAGAGAACAACCTCTGGAGTGGGAATCACACAGGAATTCGGGTTAAGGGAATAAAATCCTGTCTTTTTCGCTCCCGATGGTTTTCCAGCGGGATCTCAGCGCCCCAATCGATCGAGGGAACCCACGAAACCTCGGGAGGGAGAGCGGAGAGGCCCCTGGGCTATGAATCCCCCTTCCCACCCTCCTCGGAGCCGGAGTCACCGGGAATCAGGCAAATAAGGACGGATCTGTTTTCACACGGGAAGAATGTTCCCTTCTCCCCCGTTCCCGGTGCCGGCAGCAGAGGCGTCAAACTGACAAGAGCAGATGGGCTTTGTTGGGTGAAATATATCCCAAAAAATGCCAGAAACTTTAGTGGAAAACCGGGCATGTGCAGGTTAAAAGTTTAGGGAGACCAAGCCGAGGTGGAGCCGCTTTTCCCAGGGGAGCCCGGAGCTGCCGGGTCCCTTTCCGAGCCCCGGCCAGGGAAGGAGGCGGATTTAGCAGGAATCCCGCGCTCCCCAGGGCTGCGGAGGGGAGGAAGGAAGGCGGTGGGAGGGATGCGGGGATGCTCACGAAGGGCACGGCGGAGGGATCGGGATGCTCTGGAGGAACGGGAATGCCGGGGATGCGGAGGAGGACGGAGAGAGGGGAAGGGAAGCCCCCGGCGTGGGGGGTGTTAAGGGATGAGGGAGAACACGGCCCTACACCCGGCTAAGCCGGGAAATGAATCCTGATCCGGCCAAAACCGAGCCTGGAAAATTCGAGCGGGAGAAGGGTCTCCTTTCAGGGAAACGGGGAATCCTTAATGCTTCCTCCCTCAGCAACTGTAATGCCAGGATGTTCCCAATCTGCTTTGAGGGATGGAAAGATTAAGAATAATAAAAAAATTGCAATAAAATATGTGTGAACGAGGGGGTAATTGTGGACAAATGCAGCATTCAAATTCATTTTTCAGCTCTTTTACACACCATTTCAATCTTATTTTCTGCTTGTTAATGAGATCTTGTTGGTTGGGGTGGGCACGGCTGCCCAGTATCGCTCGGGTAATTGCACATAATTTTCTCTCTACCAGTGATTTGCATCAGATTTTTTTTTTTTCTAATTCTTTGCTATTTAAACCCCCTCCTCCTTTTCCCCCTTCCCCAAATCCCCCCCCACACCAAATCTCATCCTCTCCTCCCCTTCTTTCTTCCCCTCCCCTTTCTCCTGGCCCAGCAAGGCTCATTTTGAATGCTTATTACAGGCACAGTGTCTCCGACAAAAAAAAAAAAAAAGGCACCAGACGGAGAAAGGGATTGGTGGCACTGAGGGAAGGGAGACAGAGCGGCCTCTCCAGAGCCAGGAGGGATCCCTGGAAATCAGGAAGGAATTCCCAGATGATCCCTGGAAATCAGGGAAGGAATTCCCAGAGCCAGAAGGGATCTTTTCCCTGGAAATCAGGGAAGGAATTCCCAGAGCCAGAAGGGATCTTTGGAGCTGAGGGAAGGAATTCCCAGAGAATCCATGGAACTGAGGGAAGGAATTCCCAGAGCCAGGAGGATCCAAACCTGGAAATGGGATTCCCAAGCTCCAGACACTGGGGATAAATTCACTCAGGGAGCACGAACCCAAAGCCACTGCAAGCCCTGAGAAAATGACAGCCACAACTCCCAGGAGTGACCAAGTTTCTCTCGGCTCTTTGTGCTTCTGGAATTGTCTCAAGCCCTGCAGATCCCGCAGGGCTGTTGGGAGATCTCGAGCTCTCAGGAATGGCAAAGTCTGGAATTCCTGCCTTTTAACCCTGTTCTGAGCTGTTCCCCAGCCCCACCTGCCCCAAGCTGAGATTTTCTGGCTCTGGAGGAGCCCTTGGAGACCCCGAGGTGCTGCAGGGAATGGGCACACGGATTTAGGGCTGGGACCGGATCTCAAAGAGCAGCAGGAATTGTGGGAGGTGAAACAGTGCAACAAACTCCCCAAAACAAAGCCTCTAAAACAAAGCCTCTAAAACAAACCCTCCAAAACCAAACCCTTCAACAGACCCCTCAAAACAAACCCTCCAAAACAAACCCTATAAAACAAATCCTCCAGAACAAACCCTCTAAAACAAACCCTCCAAACCCCCCAAAACAAGACCTCCAACAAACCCCCCAAAACAAAGCCTCTAAAACAAACCCCCCAAAACAAACCCTACAACAAATCCTTCAAAACTAATCCTCCAAAACAAACCCTCCGACAAAGCCCCCGAAACAAACCCTCCAAACAAACCCTACAACAAACCCTGCAACAAACCCTCCAAAAACCCACAGAGACCTTGAAAAGGCAGAGGAGACGTGGCAGAGGAGGCTGGGGGTGAAAAGCAGCAGAAAATACAGAAAAAATCTGATTGCTTTGCCGTTTGAGGGGATCTCCCAGCATCAGCCAAAGTGGCCCCACCTTGGTCCTGTAATGCTCAGCTTAATTCCCTTATTTCACCCCTCAGCACCCAGTGCAGCACACACAGCTGGCAGATCCTGATCCTGATCCAGACAGAGCTGGACTTAAAACCGAGTTTAAGGCTAGGCTGGATGGGCTTTGGAGCACCCTGGCCTAGTGGAGGGGGTTGGGATCAGCAGAGCCCTAAAGTCCCTCCCAAGCCAAATTCTGTGGGATGATTCTAAGATTTATCAGGATTTATTTAAGATTTATCAGGAGTTTGTTCCAGACCTTATCCCAGCTCAGGGAGGAACAATTCTAGACCAGGCATGGCCTAAGTTAAGCTGGGTCTGAGCTCCAGTTGGGTGCAGGGCTTGTTTTTATGCCAGGGTGAGGCCAGGCCTGGCTTGGGGTGTCTCAGGGCCTGGCCTTGCTCTCCTGGAGCTCAGTGGGGATTTCCAAAAAACCGGGAATGATTCCTCTGGGATAGAAATTTGGGAATATTTGTGGGATCCCAGCCAGGCTGGGGACAGCTCTGGGTTGGCCTAGCTGGGCTGGGGACAGCACAATCCCTGCTCCATCCCAATCCCTGCTCTCTCCCAATCCCTGCTCTATCCCAATCCCTGCTCTATCCCAATCCCTGCTCCATCCCCAACCCCTGCTCCATCCCAATCCCTGCTCCATCCCAATCCCTGCTCCATCCCCAATCCCTGCTCTATCCCAATCCCTGCTCTACCCCAATCCCTGCTCCATCCCAAATCCTGCTCCATCCCAAAGCCTGCTCCATCCCAATCCCTGCTCTCTCCCAATCCCTGCTCCATCCCAATCCCTGCTCCATCCCAATTCCTGCTCTATCCCAATCCCTGCTCTACCCCAATCCCTGCTCTGTCCCCAAACCCCTGGGTCACCCTGGGGTCTCTGCCGAAGGTCCTGGAAGGGGCAGGACCTGAGCCCCCACTCTGGGTCCTGCTTTAATCCCGTGGGATTCTCTCCTGGTCACAGCTTGGGAAGCGGCAATGCCCTCCCAGAGTTTGGGATTTGGGATGGGGACGGTGTTGAGCACAGCCCGGTGGGTTGGGGGTCACCGAGTCCTGCCCATCCCATCCTCATTCAAGGAATTTTTATTTCCCTCCTCATCTCCTGCTCTGCCACTGGGGAGGGTCCCAAAGGGAACTGGGAGGGGACAGAGCTGGGACAGGTGACCTGAGCTGACAAAGGGATGTTCCCCACCATGGAATGTCCCCATTCCCTGGGTACAAACTGGGACAGTTCCTGGAAAGGGCCGGGAAGGGGGGGTCTGGCACTGGCCAACAACTGCAGTGAGCAGCACTTGGTTTTCCACTACTACTACTACTATTATTATTATTATTATTATTATTAATGATTATTATTATTTACTATTATTATTACTACTATTACTATTACAATTATTTAATAACTATAAATAAATATATCAATATAATAATAAAATAAATAAATAGAATGAAGATAATAAATCAATGTATTCATATATTATTATCATCATTATTATGTTTATATAATAAATATAAATAAATATAGAAATATAATAAAATAAGATAAAAACAATAAATACAAATAATAAATGAATATATTTATCTATTATTATAATTATCACTGTATTTTACTTCATTCTCTATTATTTAACTCTCCTTATCTCAACACACAAAGTTTTACTTTTTTTTTTTCCCCATTCCAGGGCTGGAAGTGAGAAACAGAGGCTGGACAGGGAGCTGGGTCAGGCTTAATTTCCAGCTGGGCTTAACCCCCCCGCCCCCGGCTCAGCAGAGCCAAGCTGGTGTTTTGGGGTGAAGTGTCACAAAATCCATCGCTGCAGGGTGAAGTCATGGGAGCCAAAATTCCCAGCCGAGCTCTGGGATGGAGGCGGAACAGCCTGGGAAAGCCGGGGGGCTCCAGCAGCTGAGCTGGGCTTGAGCAGCTGGAAAACCGGGAGGAAACAAATCCCGAGTGAGGCTGGGCAGAGCTCCCGCAGGATCCGCCCCGGACACGGAGCACGGCCGGGAGATGGACCCGCGGTGGCCACCCCAAATCCCTGCTTGGGAATGGGAACACCATGGTGGCCATCCCAAATCCCTGCTTGGGAATGGGAACACCATGGTGGCCATCCCAAATCCCTGTTTGGGAATGGGAACAATGTGGTGGCCATCCCAAATCCCTGTTTGGGAATGGGAATGTCACAGTGGCCATCCCAAATCCCTGTTTGGAACTGGGAACACCATGGTGGCCATCCCAAATCCCTGTTTGGGAATGGGAATGTCACAGTGGCCATCCCAAATCCCTTTTTGGGAATAAGAATAATGTGGTGGCCATCCCGAATCCCCTTTTGGGAATGGGAACACCATGGTGGCCATCCCAAATCCCTGTTTGGGAATGGGAACACCATGGTGGCCAACCCATATCCCTGTTTGGGAATGGGAACAATGTGGTGGCCATCCCAAATCCCCTTTTGGGAATGGGAACAATGTGGTGGCCACCCCAAATCCCTGCTTGGAATGGGAACAATGTGGTGGCCATCCCAAATCCCTGTTTGGGAATGGGAATGCTGCAGTGCCCACCCTAAATCCCTGTTTGGAACTGGGAACAATGTGGTGGCCATCCCAAATCCCCATTTTCTCTTTGGGAACAGGAACACTGCGGTGGCCATCCCACATCCCCTTTTTTTCTTTGGGAACGGGAATGGCATGCTTCTCCTCCCGGACTCCAGCTGCCAGCACAGCCCGTGGATTCCAGCCAGGACACCCAATCCCGGGGTAACTGGATAGGGAGCAGAAGCTGGGAGCTCCCGGGCCCCTCTCCTTGTCTGAAGTGCCAAGAAATCCCCTCCTGCTGCTGCTGCTGCTGCCACGGGGGAAACGAGAAACCCGGCCAGAGACAAATCACCCTCACCCTCAGCTCCCAGTGTGGGTTTTCCAACCTCCTGAACCCCCTTTCCAACCTCCTGAACCCCCTCTTTCCAACCTCCTAAACCCCCTCTTTCCAACCTCCTAAACCCCCTCTTTCCCACCACCTGAACCTCCTCTTTTTCCCCTCCTGAGTTCCCTCCTTCCCCCTCCAGAATCCCCTCTCTCCCATCTCCTGAGCTCNCTTTCCCCCCTCCTGCATCCCCCCTTTCCCCTCTCCTGAACCCCTCTTTCCACCCCCCTGAACCCCCTCTTTCTCTCTGGCAGGTCCTTCCCCCACAGAGAGGAACCTCGGGCAGCTGGGAGGGTGGAATTTTGCTGGGATTTCCCTGGAATGCCGCGGCAGAGCCAGATCATGCTCAGCTCAATTCATGAATTACACAGAGCACCCCATAAAGAGATCCCCCCAAACTTCCCTAAAAGAGGACAAATCCAGGAGTTCTTCATCCTGCCGGGAGCATTTCTCATCTCCCTCCACTAGGAACAGCAGAGGGCTGGGAAAGGCAGGAATTTTTTGATCAGGGAATGTAAAGCAGTCGGGAAATAACCTGGGTTAGGCTCTCAGCACACAAAGGGAACAGACGAATTTCCACACCGATATCTTGGCCCTCACATGATTAAAAGCGTCGGGAAAATGGGAATCTCCCCTTCCTGGGGGTGCAAAGCTCTCTTTTCTTCAGGCCTGCCAGATAAAGGATCCTCTCTTTCCCATACAAAGGGCTTATGGGCTCAGGGATATCTGTCCCCAGCCTGAGCCTGGGGGCAGGGGAATTTGGGATTGGGATAAGCGGAGGAAAAGCCACGGTCTGGTCCTTTCAATGAGCCCCTGATTCTGCAGGACTGGGCAGGAGAGGATGAAGGGAAATGGAAATTGCAGGATGGCCTTCTTTGCGCCTGGGGCTCATCCCAGGCATCTCATCCCCGCCTTATTCCGTGGGGATAAATTGCACTTGGGATCATCTGAGTTAATCCCGGGCCCTGGCCCAGCTAACCCAGGCCTGCCTTTCAATCCCAGGCTGTATCCTCTGAGCCTGAGCCCAGTGCTCTCAGAAATCCCTTGTCAGAGGGATATCTGCCTATTCCCCCACAAATGTCCCTGTTTGGAGCAATATCCAGCCTTGTGCCAGTCACATTTCAGTATTTTCCCATCCAGTCCCGTGCCAGTCAATATTTTAATATTTTCCCATCCAGCCCCATGCCAGTCAATATTTTAATATTTTCCCATCCAGCCCCGTGCCAGTCACATTTCAGTATTTTCCCATCCAGCCCCATGCCAGTCACATTTCAGTATTTTCCCATCCAGCCCTGTGCAAGTCAATATTTTAATATTTTCCCATTCAGCCCCGTGCCAGTCACATGTCAATATTTTCCCATCCAGCCCTGTGCCAGTCACATTTCAATATTTCCCCATTCAGCCCCGTGCCAGTCAATATTTTAATATTTTCCCATTCAGCCCCGTGCCAGTCAATATTTTAATATTTTCCCATCCAGCCCCGTGCCAGTCACATTTCAATATTTTCCCATCCAGCCCCGTGCCAGTCACATTTCAGTATTTTCCCATTCAGCCCTATGCCAGTCACATTTCAGTATTTTCCCATTCTGCCCTGTGCCAGTCACATTTTAACGTTTCCCCACTCAAAGCCGAAAGTGTGGGGTTTGAACCATTCCAGAGAAGCTGCAAAGTTTCCCTCTTTCCACTGACACTCCGTGTTTGTTTTCACACCCAGACTGCTGGACCTCAACATCCACACCCCCTGGTGTCCCTGTTTGTTGGGCTCCTCTCCAAACCTCTGCAGCTTTTCCATTCCAGGTGCCCACCTTGTTTCTCCTCCTCATTCCAGATTATTTTGGTTTCCCATCCTAAATAAACTGATCCCTCTGAAACAACTGCTGCCCTTCACTCCACATCCCATGAGTGACCGAGAGTGGAAAAAACGGGATTTGGTGTCCCTCAGGATAAGGACAAGTCCTGGCTGCTCATTTTCAGTTCCACTTGATAACAAAGGTGAGCTTGGAGACTCCTTTCCTCCTCCACAGCTCACCCACGCCTCGTGCAGGATCAGCAGGATTGTCTGCACGAGTTTCCCCAAGTCAAACCCCAAATCTCCATCTGTGAGCTCAGCCAGACCTGGAGGAGATCCAGGTTGTGCCTAAATCGGCCAGCCAGGATGAGCTGTGGGGTCCACCCTCAGGTGTGCTGTCCTTGGGGTCACACCCAGCACCGGAGGGGCCCCCCTGCTCCGGGGTGCTTGTGGGGGGTGCTCCAGGCACTGGGGATCCCCCCACCCCAACCTGGCTGTGGGGAATGACCAGCGCTGTGCTCACAACAGAACTGCTGCTCATTAACAAACCAACGAATTGCTCTCCCCGCAGGAATTCATGAGCACAACAACAACCACACCAACAACACCCCCAACCCCAACACCAACCCCAACAGCCACCATCGCTCCGCGGTGCCGGCTCGCCGCGACGTCCCGGAGCTGTCCGCGCTCCCGGAACGCGGAGAAGGCTGGAAACGGGCACCTACCTGCGGGGAGAGGCCGTTGCTGACGGGGTTCATGTGGTTGGCGGGGGCTGCGGCGTTCATGAAGCTCTCGGAGTAGCTGGAGAAGCTGTGCCGGGCGCCGTAGGCAGAGCCGGAGTCGGCGGCGGCGGCCAGGCCGCCCTGGTGCATGGTGGAGGGCGGCAGCGGCTGCGGCCGGTGCACGGTGCTGCCACCGTCTGCGGGGACACAGGGACACCAACGGGCTGGGATCCCCCCCGGAGACCCCGGGAGACCCCTGGGAAACCCAAGAATGGCAGCTTGGCCATCCTGGGACCCAGCAGCTCCATGCTTGGCAAAAGTTTGGGTTTTGACTTCATTTTCTCCCCCAAAAAAGCCATGAATTCCTTGGGAAAGGCCAAAGGCAGCTGGAACTAACAATATTCCTTCCACTGGAATATTCCTGCTGCTGAACCCCGGAACAGAGATTTACCCAGAATGAGATAAATCCCACACAACCCCCATTTTACAAGGTAACTAATTAACAATATTCCTTCCATTGGAATATTGCCATTGCTGAACCCCAGACTGGAGATTTACCCACAATGAGGGATCACCCACACAAACCCCAGTTTACTGGGATGTGCTCCATGTCCAGAATTCCAGTCACGGGACACGGGGACACAGCTGAAGTGACGTGGGATAGAGGGGAAAACGGAGGAATTTCTGTTGACTTGAGGAAAACTCCTGATTTTCCCAACTAAACAAAAACCACAAGAGACTCCCGAGTGTCCCAGGGTGTCGCAGACCAGAACGGCCCAAGGAGAATCGCGGGGTGCTTTGGAAGGGACCCCAAAGCTCTCAACACCGCCCAGCCCGGCCAGGGGAGGTGGGGAAGGGCAGCAGGGGGCTCACCTTGGGAGATGGTGGTGCTGGGGTAGGAGGAGTCGGGCAGCTGGTACGGGGGCAGCGCCGGCATTCCCGTGGGCGGGAAGCCCCCCGGCAGCAGGTGGTTGAAGGCCGCCAGCTGGTTGGCTCCCGCCTGCTTGCGCCAGCGCGCCCGCCGGTTGCTGAACCACACCTGGGGGGACAGAGAACACCCCGTGGGTGACACCTGAGCTGTGTCTGTCACACCTGGGGGGACAGAAAACACCCTGTGGGTGACACCTGAGTAATGCATGTCACACCTGGGGGGACAGAGAACACCCTGTGGGTGACACCTGAGTAATGCATGCCACACCTGGGGGACAGAGAACACCCCATGAGTGACACCTGACACCTGAGCTCTGCTAGCCATACCTGGGGGACAGGAAACACCCCGCGGGTGACACCTGAGCAATGCCTGGCACACCTGGGGGACAGAGAACACCCTGTGGGTGACACCTGAGCAATGCCTGGCACACTTGGGGGACAGGAAAAGCCACACCTGGGGCAACAGGAAACACCCCATGGGTGACATCTGACACCTGAGCAATGCCTGTCACACCTGGGGGACAGGAATACCCCACGGGTCACACCTGAGCTCTGCCTGTCACACCTGGGGGACAGGAATACCCCACGGGTCACACCTGAGCTCTGCCTGCCACACCTGCCGGCAGCACCTTCTGGCCAAAGCCAAAGCCAGGCTCAAGCTGCTCCTGGACCAGGGCAGGTCCTTCACCCTGGACTGTGGAGGTGAATCCCCACCACCCCTCCTCACTTCCCTCTCCCCGCTGGCCCCAAAGCCCTGGCCCTGTCCCCCCAGGATTTCGGGTGGATGCTGCTCCCAGCCGGGGAGTGGACAGGGATTCACAGAATCACTGGTTTGGAAGAGACCTTCAAGATCAGGGAGTCCAACCCAGCCCCAACACCTCAGCTAAACCCTGGCACCCAGTGCCACATCCAGGCTTTGTTAAACACACCCAGGGATGGTGACTGCACCACCTCCCCAGGCAGACCATTCCAGAACTTTATCACTCTTTCCATAAAACACTTTTTCCTGATATCCAACCTATATTTCCCTTGCTGCAGCTTGAGGCTGTGTCCTCTGGTTCTGTCAGTGCTGCCTGGAGAAAGAGCCCAACCCCACCTGAGTACAGCCACCTTTCAGGCAGTTGTAGAGAGTGACAAGGTCACCCCTGAGTCTCCTTTTCTCCAGGCTGAGCACCCCCAGCTCCCTCAGTTGTTCTTCACAGGGTTTGTGTTCCCAGCCCCTCTCCAGCCTCGTTGCCTCCTCTGGAAGCACTCAAACTCTCAAGCTCCTTCCCAAACTGAGGGCCCACACCCATAATGGGGTTTGTGTCTTCCCAAAAAGTCCATCCCCAGGAGATGCCACCTGGCCGTCCCTGTTATCTGCGAGGCTGGGAATTCTGCCGGAGGATTAAGCGCCATAATAGCGGCACTGTTAGGAGGGATAAATAGCCAGATTAGCATCGTGCTCGCGGTGTTAGACAAGCTCGAGAGATAGACCCGCCCCGCAGGGAGTTCGGGGCTCGGCTCCTCCCCGAGCCCTGCCCTGCCCGCAATGATGCCTCAGGTTTAGATTTTATATTTTTCAGGTTCTGCTCTGCTTTAGTGTGTGGGTCTGGGCTTTGGTTTAGGAATGGGAAGTAAGGACACTGGGCAAACAAACCCCCGGAGCAGCCAGGATCAGCATCGCCTAAAGCAGTGCTCTTGTGAAGCTGAGTCACACCACAGCTCTGCTCCCTCGCAAGTTGGGAGAGCAGCCACCAGCTCCCAGGAAAGAGATGGAGACTCCTCGGATAATAGCCCTTAAAAGCTTCTCCAGGTTTTCCAGCCTCAGTGTTCATGGAACTACACCAAGCTCGGTGCTGGCACGAGCCCCAAAACACTTTGCCCTGATGCCTCAGGTTTAGCTTTTCTGTTTTTCAGGTTCTGTGCTGATATCCCAGGTTTAGCTTTTCTATTTTTCAGATTCTGTGCTGATATCTCAGGTTTAGCTTTTCTCTTTTTCACATTCTGTGCTGCTTTAGTGTGTGGGTCTGGGCTTCACTTCAGGGGATGCTGAGCTCTCTGCACAGGGAGAAAAACAATTCCTTCTCTAGCTGGGACCAAGGACAAATGACCCAAATCTCAGCCCCAAGAGCACAACCAGCGTGGGCTGGAGAGAGAAAAACAAGCAGGATGGGAGTGCATGGGCTAAAGCTGGAACTGGACAATGAACTGCAATCTGCACATGGAGCAGAGCTGATCACAGTGAGAGACCCTGTGAGCGCTCGTGCATTTTGGGACCATTTTGATTCATCTTGGGTTCATTTTGTGCCATTTTGGTTCATCTTGGGTTCATTTTGTGACAATTTTGGGTTCATCTTGGGTTCATTTTGTGACGATTTTGGGTTCATCTTGGGTTCATTTTGGGGCCATTTTGGTTCGTTTTGGGTGTAGACCTGGCTGGGCTCTTGTGCTGCCCAAGGTGGATCCATTGAGACCTCCTCATAAATCCCTACTCTATTCCTTAGCTCTGTCCAGTCTCTGTTCTAGCTCAGCCTTCCCAAGGCATCAGCAAGAGCTCTGCAGCCAGCCCAGAACGGTGCTGCAGCCTCTGCATTAAAGTAAACCCAGCCTAAAAGCTGGGGCAAAGCTGGGCTCAGCTCTGCTGCTTCACTGGCAAGGCTCCAGAGGAGGCTTTGTAATTCCTGCTGCTGAACCCCAGAATGGAGATTTACCCAGAATTTGGGGGTCACCCACACAACCCCCAATTTATGGGGTGTGCTCCTAGGGGTTTGGCAGCCCAGCAGTGTTTTACTGGGGGAAATCTCCTCTCTGCAGGGTAAAAAGGGTTTCCCAAGTGTTTCATTGGGGGAAATCTCTGCAGGGTAAAAAAGACATTCCCAAGTGTTTTACCAGGGGAAATCCCCTTTCTGTAGGGTAAAAAGAGATTCCCAAGTGTTTTATTGGGGGAAATCCCATTTCTGCAGGGCAAAAAGTGTTTCTCCAGTGTTTAATCGATGGAAATCTCCTCTCTGCAGGGTAAAAAGAGCTGCCCAAGTTGTCTTGTGGGCTGGGTTTGCTCCATTTCACCACAGAGGGCTCTCAGGCCTGTTCTGTTCGGGGTTCACGAGGATAAGCTTTCAGGCCAGATGAGAACGCAGCTGCTGGGCTTTGGGAGGCCTCAAGAGCTCCAAAACACGATTGAATTTCACAGCAATGGGAAAAAACAGAGCAAAAATCAGGAATGGGGGAAACCACCCCCCTTCCATCAAGTTCCCAAGCTGCTCAGCCTCAGAGCAGGAGCTGGGCTTACAAAAGGGTTCCCACACCTTCGGGGCCAACCTCAAACTCCCTTCCCCAAATCCTGCAGAACCAACCCCAACCTCCCTTCCCCAGACACTGCAGAACCAACCCTAAGCTCCCCCAAATCCTACAGAACCAACCCCAAACTCCCTTTTGCAAATCCTGCAGAACCAAATGCAAACTCCATTCCCCAGATCCTGCAGAACCAACCCCCAAATCCCTTCCCAAATCCTGCAGAACCAACCCCAAACTCCTTCCCCAAATCCTTCAGAACCAACCCCAAACTCCCTTCTTCAAATCCTGCTGAAAAAAACCCCAAACTCCCTTCCCCAATTGCTACAAAATCAACCCCAAACTCCTCTCCCCAAATCCTGCAGAGCCAACCCCAAACTCCCTTCCCAAATCCTACTGAAAAAACCCAAACTCCCTTCCCAGACACTGCAGAACCAATCCCAAACTCCCTTCCCCAAATCCTGCAGAGCCAACCCCAAACTCCCTTCCCAGACCACAGAACCGTGGTCCCACAAGCCCCATCAGGATCCCAATCTCAAAGTGGGCACCTTTCTATCGAGTTCCCTATAAAGGGTTCCCCATTCCTGGGCCTTGTTCTTACAGGAAAAGGCAATTTTCACTCAGGGGGTTCTGCCTCCCCTTCGTGCCTGCTGGTAAGGGTCCCTTGAGCTTCCCCTTGGGGTTGGTTTGGGGTTCCTGGATCTGTTCCGTGTTTCTGGGGTGCTGTGGGGTCTGTTTGACCAAATCCCATTTGTGGGGTTGCTCTGGGGTTCCCTGGATCTGTTCCCCATTCCTGGGGCTGCTCTGGGGTTCCTGGATCTGTTCCCTATTCCTGGGGCTGCTCTGGGATTTCCTGGATCTGTTCTCCATTCCTGGGGTGCTCTGGGGTTGCTCTGGAGTTCTCTGGATCTGTTCCCTGTTCCTGGGTTGCTCTGGGGTTCCTGGGTCTGTTCCCCATTCCTGGGGCTGCTCTGGGATTCCTGGATCTGTTCCC
>VYZP01047762.1:35614-55084 GCA_013400635.1 Hypocryptadius cinnamomeus | reverse complement strand
CTCAAACTCAATCCATGTGGAGCTGATGAGCACTTTCTCTCTTCTCTTTCTCACCTCAGGTACCTTTTAATGCTGTTGCACTCAGGGTTATTCACACGGATGTTGCTCCCAGCAACATCATGTACGCGGTGAACGCCAGCTGGGTCGGGCTCTGCTGCATTCCGGAGGAAGTCCGGTGCCAGACCGAAGGGCCAGTCCTGCTGACACAGACACCAATCTGTGACTGCCTGGGCTTTGGTGAGCACACCTGGAGCTCTGCTCTCACCTGCCGTGTTCAGGCAGACAGGTTGCATAGTGATGGAATTACCTACTCTTTTAAAACCAGCTGGAGAAGTGGGATGAGTGTGGTGTATTCTCTGCTGTTAGAGACTGTATTGCAGTCCTTGGACTTTGGTTAACAGGTGGTAAGAGCTGTGGGGAATGTCCTTGAACAGTGCCACTTGGAGCTTCTCAGAACTCCACAGTGACTCACTTTCCAGTTCACGTTCTCAAAAGCATGTTCCATGCAGCTTTTGCAAAATTCCAGTAGTTGTCTCAGTTTCGTTGTGACTTAATTTGATGTTCCAGTTTGGACTTTGGTGCTCAATCGTGTGTAGGGATGTGATAGTGAGCAGGGATACCTAGTGACTGAGCTTTACATGTGGGGTGTTTTCTTTAGGAATTGTCCGAGGAGTTGATATGGAGAAGAAGCTTTACCACATCCTGACACCAGTGCCTCCAGTGAATCTGAGACTAGTGAATTGTCTGCTCCTTGGGAACATTGCCATCCCTAACTGTGTGCTTGTGGGCCAGGTAGGAGCTCATGGAAGGGGTGGGAGTTGGCTGAGCTGCAGCTGGCTGGCAGGTTTTCCATTTTCTTATTCCTGAGGCTGATGCGTGCTGCGAGATGCCTGGGCATCAGCAGATGGTTATCTCTGTGTGAAATTGTCCTTAAGCACAGAAACCTTGGGAGAACAGAATGTTATGCTCATGTTTCAGATGCCAAAGTGGGGTTTGGTTATTGCTGAGTCCTTCCCACCATCAGCTCTGTCAGCCTGGGGAGGGATGTGCCTCCCCCTCTGCTGAAGGTGCAAGTTCTTAAAGTTGTTTCTGATTTAATTTTTCCATTTTGCAGCAAGGAATTGAGGGAGAGATTCCCTACGTCACATCCGATTACAACTACAGTATCATGGGCTCAGGGAAACTGAGGAAGAAGAAGCAGCATTTGAAGAGAAGATTTGAGTGTGATTACACTTGAATCCTCAGGGTGCTCAGCCATGGTTTGTTCATCTGGGACCTCAGGTGGTTGCAGGAGCCCTGGGTGCTGCAGAGGCCCTGGGCAGGTAGATGCTACAGTGGGGCCAGTTTTGATAATGTTTTGTATGTTCAGTTTGTAATTTTGGTGTTTTGTAATAAATATCTATGGTAAACACTGGGCTGGTTTGGATCTTCTCTTACCCGAGGCTGACACAGCCAGGGGCAGCTGCCGTTGCACCACACTGGTCAGGATCTCTTCCCACAGCCTGCCTGGCCCTCAGGGAATTCTGGGTGTCAGGGATCCACAGTGCCCTGAGCAGAACTTCAGTGTCCCCTGGATTTGGGGAAGGGCCTGTGCTGTGGTTCTGGCACTGTGGCTAACCCAGGGCTCTGGGTGTCCTGCTGGTCAAGGAGAGGGGACGGAAGGAGCACCACAGGGAGTCCCTGTCCCCCTGAGTGACAAAGATGGTGCTGCACTGTCAGCCCACCCTGTCTACACACTGGGACTGCTGCCTCCTGCCCTGTGCTGTCCCAGCTGCCTGTCTGGTGCTGCAGGGATAGCTCAGTGCCCTGAGCACGGGCTGGGAGCAGCTTGGGCTGGCTTTGACGTGTCCCCAGCTCTAAGGGACTGCTATGGATAGAGGCTGTAGTGGGATGGCACTGGGGTGGAACTTGTCACCCTGGTGCTGCATGGAGCACTGGGGTTGCATGGCCTTACCTGACCCCACCTGCTCTGCCCCACTGGGACATGGGAGGATCTTTATTTATTTTTCTTCCCAGCCCTTTGTCAATTAGCAATTTGCTGCCAAGGGAAGCTGGAGGTGGTGGGAGTTGCAACAGGGCTGAGTGCCTCGGGTCAAGTTGAGGATATTTTTTGAAAAAAAATATTATTTATGGGTAATACCAGCATGCTGGGCTCTGCCCAGATCTGTGACTGCAAAAGTAACCTGGCTTCTAACAGCAGCTCCTGAAGCATGGCTCTGCCTCAGCCCAGACTGGGGAACAGTCCAGCCCTGGAGTCTGCAGCCCCCTGAGCCCTGTTCAAATCCCCTGGGCCAGGTCTGTGGAGGAAGGAGGGAAGCAGAGGAAGGAGGAATGTGGTGCACTCAGGGCCAGAGCTTTTTGGCTGGTGGCTGCTGTGGGTGTGAGTAATCTGCAAAACTGCTTTTATCTGGTTTGGGAAGAGACTTCCTAGAACTCCAGGAATGAGCAGCTGTAAACAAACAAACAAACTGGGATGAGAGGTGAGGAGGGGACAGAGCTGGAGAAGAGCTGCAAGGGCCTGTGCAGTGTTGCAGCCTTGTAAAGAGTTAAACTTAATCCAAGCCTAATTATCCCCATATGGCTGGGTCCGGCAGCAAAGGAAGAAGTTGGCCAGCATTGTGGCCTGAACAGTGGCTAAAATAAATAAAGGGGCCATGGTGCAGCCAGGGGGAACATCCCAGGCAGGGTGAGATGGGAGTTCAAGTCACAAGGGAGTGGGTGGAAAAAGCTTCAGGCAGGATAGGCAAAGGACGTGGGAGAAATGCCCAGCATTAAAAGCACTGTGGCCAAGCATCCCCCTTGGTGTTGTCACCAGCATCCACCTCACCCAGCTGAGGGCAATGGATCCCATGGTGGCTCCGTCCCTTGGGGCCAGGGGACAAGTGAGTAACCTGTGTGTGCCGAGCTGCAAGTTTGGTTTGGGGCATTTCAAGGCGGGGAGCCAGTGCCTGCTGGGGCCCAGAGATGGATGCTGCATCCTCGGGAAAGGGGAACCTCACTGGCTTCTGGTGCTCCCTGAGGGGAGGAGGGACAACAGGGAGGTTGGGGATTTTGGAGCATAAACCTTGGTGAAGCATTCCACCTACAAGAACACTGCTCCATGATCAATGGGAAATCTGTGACAGCACTTCAAATATTAAGGATGCACTAAATCAAGCAGGATTAATTTTGCAATACTTTGGCATCTATTACCTTTGCAGCAGAGATTTATGACGGAATTTCTGGCAAAGGGTGCCCAGAAGCAACAAAACTCTGAGAAGCACCTGGTGCCTCTGGGAGGAGATGCTGTGATGAATTTGGAGGCTGGGATGGTCTTGGCCTGGCAGTTTTGTGTGGGGCAGGATGAAGGTGCCATCTTTTGTTGTCTTTGTGGGGTTTAAGCCCTACCTGCTGCTTTCTTGGATTAGCAGGAGGAAAATCCCCCTGAATATAGGTTTTCCCTATGCAGGCTGGGGCCCCCCGTGTGCCCACGGGTGCAGGGATACAACCGGAGCTCGGGGCGGCGCATTCCTGCCCCCTCAAAAGCCGGACGGACGGCAGAGCCGCCAAACAGAGCCGCCCCTTCTTAATGCTGATTCTTTCCATCACAAGCACGTCTTGTCTCCGTGGCCGAATGTCTTCCATAGACGGTGGAAAGTGAAATTTGTGCAATGTCTGTAGGAGGCTGAAGAAAGGCCCTTTGTGCGCCCCCCGCGCGGGCGCTGGGCAGCCTCCAGCAGCACCCTCGGCCGCCCCGCGGCTCCCGCCGGCGGCGTCAATGCACCGCTTGTCCAGACACCGGGACCCACTCTTAAAGCCAGAGCTGGTCTCCCTCGGTTAGTCCCACCGGTGGCCCCGTCGGGGCGGGCACGGCTGCGGGGGGCCCCCCGGCCGCAAGCCCAGGATGTTTCTGTACTGGAGAAAGCGGGGTGCCTACGAGCTGGAGGCTTTGCCGCCCGGCCTGGCGGGGCTGGAGTACGGGGCAGTGGAGCGCTTCTCCTGGAGCTCCAGCCTGGATGTCAGCGAGGAGCTCGGGGGTAGGTGGCTGGGGGGCTTTGGGCAACCGGCAGGCTGTGGCTGAGCGCGGCCGCCCAAAGCCTCCAGCCCTGACAACGAGGGTGAGGGGTTGGGAGAAGCTGCTGGGCGCCGCCGGGATGCCGTGGGAATGCTGCAGGTGCAGCTGGGGAGCGCTCGGCAAGCCCGTGCCACCGGCGCCGCTCCCCCCGGCCCAGGCAGGCGTTTGAAGCAGCCGGCTGCCGCTGCCGTGCGCTCTGCCGCAAGGACGATCCGGTTTCAAAACTCGTTTGCCGTCACCGGGAGCGCCGGCTGTGATAGCATAGCCGGCAGCAGGAGAAGGAGGAGGTGACCGGGCGGGGAGAGGAGCTGATGGGGACAGGATCTCTCCTGCAGCCCCCGAAGTGTCTGGCGGGCACCCGGACACGCTCCTGCATCTGCCACAAAAGGGGGCTCCCTGCGAGGAGCTCCCAGCCCGCGTGTCCCAGGCCCTGGTGCATGTGTGACCCGCGGGCAGGGTCGGCTTTTGGGAACGGCCACGCGGCTCTGGCCGTGCCGGCGGCTGCGGCGTGGGGCTGATCCCTGGCACCCCCGGCCGCTTCGGCCAGCCTCTAGTTTTTGGTGAGTTTGGGAAACTTTCCCTTGGGTGCATGAAAGAATTTCTTACTTGTTTCCGTTATTATTCCCGATAGGTCAAGTGAAACGGCAGCGGCGGGGGGCGGGGGCCGGCCCTGCTCGGCGGGCGCTGCGGGGCAGCCGCGGGGACAGAGGCCTCATTGTGCTCCTGCCGCGGGGGCAGCGCCCGGCCCCGGCTCCCAGCCCGGCTCCCAGCCCGGCTCCCAGCCCTACTCCCGGAGGGCGACTAGCAGAGCCCTGCCCGGCTGCTCTTGCCCCATGATCCAGCAGCGTCCATGGTGCCACAGCAGCCCCGGGATCGCCTCCCAGAAGGGAGCTTGAGCAACCAGCACCATTCCGAGTTGCTTCCCCCTCTCCAGGCAGAAGCAGCAGTTTTTTTCGGTGCTGCCTCAAAAAGCAGACTGTTTTATCCCGCAGACTGTTTCTAACCCCGGCCTTGGCCGCGGTCTTGCTCGGCTCGCCGTGGATGCTGTTTTTGTTGGCAGAAAGGATGCGGGAGATGGAAGCGGTGTGGCGGGGAAGTCCCTGTGCCGCTGGGCTGGTGTAATAGCCGTGCCACCTGGTAGAGCCGTGCCATTGTGGTAGAGCCATGCCATCTGGCCTCTCCACATCCCCGGCAGTGGCTCCCTGCCCAGCAGGCAGCTTCCCAACGGTGCATCCCTGCCTGCAGCAGGGCTGTCCAGCCAGAGGGTGTCTGTACTGCTCGTTTGCCGCTGCGAGCAGCCCGGAGTCTGTTATTTTTAAACGATTAGGTTCGACACATAACAAAAGCCTTCAAAATAGGATTTGTCCCTAAGGCCGATTTAACTGTCAAAGCTTAAAGTGGCTCCTAAGCCCCGTTGGGGGCTGACAGCGGCAGATTTAGTGTTGCTGCTGCAGCCCCACGCTGTGCCAGCCCAAGGGGAGCTGGGGCAGGTCCGTGTCCTCATCCTGTACCCTGGGGTGCTGAGCAGGAGGTGCCGGATTCTGTCACCGTGTGTTCCCCCGGCGGGAATGCATCACTGGCTCTTGGACACCGGGCTTCGTTCCCCTGGGCGAGCTGTGGGGCGGGCTGAGCCCGAGTGCTTTGCCAAACTCTGAAACCCGGGATTCCTGGTGTGGGGGCCTCAGCACGGACTCGGAGGGGGCTCACCACGGCACCCAGGCACTGACCCTACTCTCTCCGCAGCCGAGCCTTGCCCAGAAGAGGAGACAGTGCTGCACTGCCAGAATCCCGACTGCGCCGGAGAGAGGAGGGCGGCCAAGGTGGGTCCTGCGGGGTGGGGGCAGCGCCGGGCAGCCGCTGCCTCGGGTCTTGGGGGTGAGAAGGGGCAGCGGACAGCTCTGCCCAGCCTGCCGCTCCCTGAAGGGCCCCTGCCCTGCTCGGCAGCCCCTGGCCTGCCGTGCCGGGTGCGCATTCCCTGCTGGTGTCAGGGTCCTGCTGGCATTTAACAGCGCAGCGGCGGTTCACGCGTTTCCCCGAGCTGCTGCGATTTGGGCTAATCCACTACAGCCCGTCTGTTCCCCTGCTCGCAAACGTGAAGCCAGGGCAGATTCAGGGTCCCTTCTCTCCCGCCGGCCGTACGGAGCCGGGCCGGACCCACGCCCTGGCTCCCAGCGAGTCCCCGGGGCTGCAGTGCGGGCCGCGGGCGGTGTCTCCGGCGCAGCAGGCAGGACGGCCCGGGCGCACCGGGGGTGTGCCGCGGTGCTCTGTTTGCACGCCGGGCTGGCAGGGCCGGTGCTGCTGGGGCACACGTGGCACTGGGCTGCAGCTGCCCAGGAGTGCAGCTGGGACTGCCGGGAGCGACTGAGGCCACCCCGCCGCTGTCACCCGACCCCTGATGGTGCCTGGCAGGTAGCGGGGGGTGGGGGGTGGGCGGGGGGAGCTGGTCAGGCTGGGGGCTCATCCTGGCGTGTCACGGTGCAGGATCGTGATCCCCCTCGCTTTGCGAGGCACCTGCTGAGGGGCGGCGGAGCTGCCGTGGGGCTCGGATCTGGAGCTGATCGCTGGGGTGGGCAGAGGGGTTTGGCCATCCCGCCTGGCCCCTCCTGTGGGGGTGACTCCAGGGATGAGCTGCTGGCACGGGGTGGATGAGGAGCCCTGCATCCCTCTGGGGCGGCTGCCAAGCGTCCCAGGGGATCTCACTGAATGAGTGCCAGCTGCGGGCACTGCCCACAGCCCGCAGCCATACTCCCACAGGCTGGTGTCACGATGGCCACGGTGGCAGCACGTGGTGGCAGCGGAGGAGGGCTGAGGGTACAGGGTGTCCTGAGGCTGAGGCTGCCTCGAGAGCTGCGATAGGACACTCGGGGATGGCAGGGGGTGCTGCAGAGGGACCAGCGGCCCCTCGGAGAGAGCGCGGGTGGTGGGAGCGCGTCAGCGCTGACCTCAGCAGCGCCGGGAGGAAGGAGGGCAGGAAGTGGGGGCGGCTGGAGCTGCACAGGCGCTTCCTCCCCGCAGCAGCGCAGAGTCCTACAGGCAAGCCCGGGCAGGGCTGTCTCCTCCCAGCACCCTCGCACCCCTCCGCGGGCGGGGTGGAGATGTGGTCCCACACGGGGACGGGGATGTGTCAGCGGTGCAGCAGGACTTGCTGGCTGGCCGGCAGCACCACAGTCCCCAGGAGGGGGCCAGTAGGAGCCCCAGTGAGAAGGGCATTGGCCAGAGAACAGAGGCTGTGCGCTGTGCTGGGGGCCTGGCCGGGGGTTTAAAAATAACCCGCTGTGAATGCCTGGAGGGGCTGGGGCCGCGGCCGTGGCCGCACACAATCGGAGGAAACCCGCCGGCTTCGAGCATTGTTTGTCTGCAGACGCTCGCTTCCTCCGTCCTGCCACGGGGACACGGCTCTCGTCAGCACAAAGGGGCTGTGGGGTGCAAGGGCGGCCTCCCGGGCCGCTGGTGAGGTGCTGGTGCCACGGTGCAGGTGACTGTCCCGCAGCTCCTTGTCCAAGCCTCGGCATGTGCAGGTGTCCAGAGCTCATTGCGGTGGAGCAGGGAGGGGCTCTGTGGGGCAGAAGCCCTCGTGTCATCACCATGCCCTTACAGCACCGACTGCCACACGGCCACGTCCTGGTCGTGCTGCTTTCCCTGTGCCCACTCTGGCTTCAGCATTCCCTGTGAACAATGTGCCAGCTGCAGTTGGGGGTGGGAGGGGGGACCCTGCTGCTCGTGGTGCTGGCCATCCCTCCTGTAAACACACCACACACAGAGCTGGCACCCCCGGGCAGGCCCTGCCTGATGGACTCATGTCCCCGCAGGAATGCCACCACTCAGAGTGCCGGCAGCTGAGCCGCAGCGGTCCCCTCAGCCTGTGTGAGCTCTGCGATGGCCGCCTCCATGGCGCCATGCACTTCGATGGCCACATCCGCTTCGACCTGTCCCCGCAAGGTGAGCCGGACCCAGCTGTGGCACCGCTGCCCCCGCGGCTCTGCGGCTGTGGGGCGGCGCAGGGATGGGAATGATGGAATGCACTTGGGGCTGGTGCAGCTCGGGGATGGGAGTGGGATGCAGCGGGAGCCAGCACGGGGCTGGGGGAGCTGTCACAGCCCAGCTCGATGCCCGTTTGCAGGCTCCATCCTGGCCCGCAACATGTCAACACGTTCGTGCCCCCCGCGCACCAGCCCTGCCTCTGATGTGGAGGAGGAGGAGGAGGGTCCGGCAGAGAGCAGAGGGTGAGCCCCTAGCCCTGCACAGTCCGTGTACAGCCCCAGCCCGTGGCATCCTTGTCACCCTGCCTTCCCTGTGCCCGCAGGGAGCGCAAGAGCTCAGCGCTGAAGCTGCCCAAGAAGAAGGCTTGGCGCAGGCACACAGACGTAAGGCACCGGCTCCTCTCCCTGGGGCACTCGGCAGGGCAGCAGGATGGCCCTGGTGGGAGGGAGGGAGGGACCCCTGGGCAAGCAGCTGCCACCCGCCCCCAGGACCCCAGCAAGGAGTGCTTCACCTTGAAGTTTGACCTCAGCATCGACATCGAGGCAGAGATCGTGCCAGCTGTGAAGAAGAAGTCGCTGGGGTGAGTCTACTGGGGACAGGAAAAGGGACAATGTGGGGACAGATGCAGAGACAAATGTGGGGCTCGTGTCCTGCAGGGAAGTGCTGCTGCCAGTCTTTGAGAGGAAGGCGATTGAGCTGGGCAAAGTGGACATCTACCTGGACCAGTCCCACACGCCGCTGTCCCTGCAGTTCGAGGCCTATCGCTTCGGGGGACACTACCTGCGTGTGAAAGGTGCTGCAGGGGCCCCGAGGGAGCCTTGGCTGCTCCAAAGTTCCCAGGGGACACTGACATGGTGATGCTCCCACAGCCAAGCCCGGGGATGAGCTGAAGGTGGAGCAGGCAGTGCGAGATGCCAGGTCAGCCAGCCTGCCCATCCTGCACCCTGCCAGCAGCACTGCACTCCTTGGGCCAGTGCTGGAGCCGCTGCCAGGACGCCGGGAGGGCACTGAGAGCCTGGTGAGTGCCAGTGCTAACTCTGGGGAGGGAGGAATTGGGCATGGGATGACAGAATGTGTCATCCCCCCATAGCCTTTCTTTCTGGTGAAGATGGGTCATGCATGGTATGGGTTGAAGATCCCCCTGGAGCGCCCAAGACCCGCTTTTTCTCCTGGCTGTGCCATGCTGGCTGTGCTGTGTTGTGCTGTGCTGGCTCCACCATGGTAGTCTAGCAGCTCAAGAAGCAGCACCAGCCCTTTGGCTGTGCCAGGTACAGGCTGGCACCAAAGCAAAGGCAAACAGGAGCCCTGAGGGCCCCAGTGCTGGCTGCTGCTCGGTGCCACCCCAGCCCTGGGACTCACCCTGGTCCCAGGACTCGCCCTGGCCACCAGCCCTCCTCTCAGCTGCTGGCAGCTGCTGAGCACAGCAGCTCTGTCCTGCCCCGTGGACCCTGGCCTCAGATAAGGCGTGGGACCGGCTTGGGCGTCGCTCCCATGGGAGCAGAGTGCCAGGCCTGAAGGGAGAAGCTCTGCAGGGTCCCACCAGGGGGACACGGTGCTTGATCCTGTGCCAGCAGGCCCTGAGGGTGGCAACCTGGCTGCCTGGCCAGGGCTAGTGGCCACCCGTGTCCAGCACTATGATGCCTGGCTGCAGGACCGGCAAGGCTCTAGCAGGGTCAGGGGACAAGCGGGCAACGAGCCACCTCTATGGAGGTCTCGGTCCCGACCACCTTCCTGGGGGCACGTGGGTCCCAAGTGGCACCGAGGCGATGGGGCTGGTCACAGCCGGGGCATCTGGAGAAGTGGCAGCACAGTGAGTAATGGGAATGGTGCCCGTAGCAGCTCTTCCCGCCTGGGTCTGCGGACGTGGCAGGGTGTGGGGCCGTGCTGGCGGCGGTGGCAGCAGCATGCCCCTTCCCGGGGCTTGGTGGCAGGCAGGGAGCCCCGACCCGGCTGCGTTTTGTGCCCCGGTGAGGAGATGGCAGCGGCCGCATCCCGGCACGGCCCGGGGACACACAGGGAGCAGCCGGTACAGCGGTGCCCGGGGCGGCGGGAGCCCCTTGGCCGTGACCCAGCTCCCGCGACCAGCCGGGGGGCTTTGATCTCCGCCGGTGAATTGTTCAGCTCTGGTAGCTTATCTGCCGAGGAGGGAAATTAGGTTTTCTGCGCTGGCCCCACCTCCTTTTGTTTCGGAGGAGCTCGGCCACAGCCTGCCCGGCCCCGGCTCTGCGGTCCGAGCCGGGAGTGCGGCTGGACGGACGGCTCGGCCGGGTGCTGCGACCCTCGGGATGCCCTGAGCCCCCGCTGAGCTGCTGGGGCCGGTTGTCCATGGCCGGCCGGGCTTGGCCAGGCAGCACCCGGGGTCCTGCACCCCCGGGGCCCTGCACCCCCGGGATGCAGGTAGGCAGGTCAGTGCGGGCAGGGGAGCTTGGCCGGGGGACCCCACTGCCCGGGGTGTCTGTCTGTCCCACGGTGCTCGAGGTCAGCCAGGCCGCTGTCCCCATCCCGGCCGCAGTGCTGGGCACTGACCCTGGCGACGCTGGCTGTCCTCACTGCAGGCTCCGGGACGGCGAAGGAAGAACATAACAGAGTTCCTGGGAGACACCAGCATCCCCAGCCCCGAGCCAGCCCTGCACAGCAGCAGCTCTCTGCCCACCAATGGCACTGATACCTGGAAGAACCGCGCTGCCAGCCGCTTCAGCGGCTTCTTTGGCTCCGGGACTAGCACGGGCTCCTTCGGGCGGGTATGTGGGATGCAGGCACGGGGAGGGGTGTGGGAACTGCCTGTGGCTATGCTGGGGAGACGGGATGGGTCCCCCTGGGGCTCTAGACCCTAGTTCCACAGGCAGGGTGAGGTGGTCCGTGGCACATGCCCACTGGCCCCCGCCCAGCTCTGTGCCCCACTTTTGGCCAGGAGTCCGAGAAGCTGGAGCAGCTGGTGAACAGGCTGCACGCCTACAGCACCTTCGGGCTGCCCAAGCTGCCGCCCCAGCTCCGCTTTGACCGCGACTCCTGGGAGGATGATGGGGACGAGGCTGGGCTGACACTGGAGGACAGCTGGCAGCAGATCATCCAGGGCACAGAGGTAGAGACAGTGCCTGGGGAGCCTCAGGGGCTCTGCCCAGGCCCTGGCACAGCGCTGACACTCAGCCTGGCAGGTCCTGTCACGCCGGCAATGCCACCAGCAGGAAGCCATCTGGGAGCTGCTGCACACAGAGGCCACCTACATCCGGAACCTCAAAGTCATCACTGATGTGAGTGTTGGCAGCTACTGCACTGTGCTGGGGCTGGGGGCTGTGGCTGCAGCTCACTGCCTCTCCATTCCCTCCCCACAGCTCTTTCTCTCCTGCCTGGTGAACGTGCAGGAGTCAGGGCTGCTCTGTGAGGTGAGTGGAAGGGGCTGCAGGAGACAGGGTGTTCAGGGATGGGTCCTCAGCCTCGCCATGCTCCAGGGTGGAGGTGCCGTTCCCCAGCGCTGCCCACCTCACCCCCACAGGTGGATGCCGAGCGGCTCTTCAGCAACATTGGGGAGATCATCCGGCTGCACTGCAAGCTGTGGCGCAGCGTCATGGCCCCAGTGCTGGCCAAGGCGCGACGGACTGGGGCACTGCTTGACCCCATCGACTTCCTCGATGGCTTCAAGATGGTGAGTGAGGATGCCATGCCATGGTGGGCAGCCACGCCGTGCCGTGTGCTGCATGGTGACCGCCTCGTGTCCCCCAGTTTGGGTCCCTCTTCAAGCCCTATGTGCGGTATTGCATGGAGGAGGAGGGCTGCATGGAGTACATGCGGACACTGCTGCGGGACAGCGAGCTCTTCCGCACCTATGTGACGGTAAGGGGAGGCTGAGGCTGGGACTGGGGCCAGGGCTGGGGCTGGTGCTAATGCCTGGGTGCCACAGTGGGCCGAGAAGCAGGAGCAGTGCAGCCGCCTGAAGCTGAGCGACATGCTGGTGAAACCTCACCAGCGCCTCACCAAGTACCCGCTGCTCCTCAAGTCTATCCTGAAGAAGACGGATGACCCATGCGCCCGTGATGCCATCACCACTATGGTAAGGGATCAGGGGTGGGGGGCAGCAGGTTTGATGGCCCCTGGCCCCTCAAACCCACCGCCACTCCTGGCACAGATCAGCTCCGTGGAGCGTTTCATCAACGACGTCAACTCGCGGATGCGCCAGCGGCAGGAGCGGCAGCGCCTGGATGCCATCCTCAGCCGGATTGATGCCTACGAGGTGGTGGAGGGCAGCACAGATGAGGTGGACAAGGTAGGCTGGACATGGTGGAGCTGCCATCTCATGCCATGCCATACCATGCCATGCCACTCAATGCCACCCTCCGTCACACTGCTGTGCCACCCTATGTCACTTCATGCCAAGAACACCCCATGCTACACCATGCCATGCCACCCGTGTCATGTTACCCCATGCACTCTGTGCTGACACCGGGGGCTTCTGGCAGCTGCTCAAGGAGTTCCTGCGGCTGGACCTGACGGCCCCCATCCCCGGCACCTCCCCGGAGGACACCCGGCAGCTCCTCCTCGAGGGCAGCCTGAGGATGCGGGAAGGTAAAGACAGCAAGGTGAGGACTGCAGGGGACAGGGAGGTCCCAGCTCCGGCCCCTGCCCACCCACCCTCACTCGCTGCACTGACTGGTGCCCACGGCTCCACTCTCACCCCCAGATGGACGTCTACTGCTTCCTCTTCACTGACCTCTTCCTCATCACCAAGCCCTTTAAGAAGGCTGAACGCACCAAGGTGATCCGGCAGCCCTTGCTGGTGGACAGAGTTGTTTGCCGGGAGCTCAGAGACCCAGGTGAGATCACTGGGCATGAGGCAGACTCCAGGGAGATCCCTGGACACTGCTGACAGCCCCTGCCCACAGGCTCCTTCCTCCTCATCTACCTGAATGAGCTGGGGAGTGCTGTGGCCGCCTACACCTTCCAGACCAGTGGGCAGTTGTGCCGCAGCTGGGTCGAGGCAGTGCGCAATGCCCAGGTGAGGGCACGTGGGTGGGTGGGGGACCTGTGGGTTCCCTGTGCACACCCCATTCCTCACTGATGACTCCCCCTTCCCAGAACCTGCTGCAGCGGCTGCGGCAGCGCCGGCGCATGGAGGAGCAGGAGGAGGAGGATGAGGAGGATGAGGAGGATGATGGCGAGAGTGGCACTTCAGCTGCCAGTTCACCTACCATCCTACACCACAGCAGCGCCAGCCCGGACTCACAGCAGGGGTAGGGAGCAGTAGGGGGGACCTGCACACCCCCAGCCTGGCACAGGCCCCTCCTCACCTTCTTGCCTCCACAGCCCATCCGACGGCTCCACCGAGACGCTTGCCATGGTGGCAGCAGATGGTGGCGACGAGCTCTCCTCCCCAGACTGGGACGCAGGACCCTTCAGCTCAACCTCGGATGGCTCCTCTGTTAGCACCAGCACCTCCATCGGCACTGGCACCTCTGTCGAGACCCCCACCTCCACCGAAACCCCCACGCAGGAGCTGCCTGCAGGTGCCCTGCCTGTTCCCCTGCCCCACGGCGTGGCCTCCCCAGGCAGCGGCTGCCGCTCGTCCTCCATCGACAGCGCCTATGGCACGCTCTCACCTGCCTCCCTGCGGGACTTTGGCCAGCAGCCAGAGGGGACGGCCGAGGAGGGGCAGGAGCCCTCCCTGGCCCCTCCCGCTCCACGGCCTGCCTCGCCCCGGCTGCGCCGCCGGACGCCCGTGCAGCTCCTGCCTTGCCCGGCCAGGGTGCTTAAGTCCAAGTCGGAGGCCAGCTTGCCCCAACTCCTGTCCCCCACTTCCCCAGGCCCCCTAAGCCAAAGCCGCAGCCTCTCTGACCTCTGTGCTGGTTCCCCCCGGACCAGCCAAGACCCCGCACCTCAGGCTGCCCCCGGCAGCAGTGGCAGCTCCACATCAGAGCTCTCAGAGCCAGAGGAGCCAGCGGAAAGCCCAGCATCCCTCCCAGGGGAGATCAGGCGCGACCCCCAACCTCCTGCCCGCCGGACCCTCTCGGACCCCCAGTCGGCACAGCACCGCAAGCTGACTCTGGCACAGCTCTACCGGATCCGGACCACGCTGCTGCTCAACTCCACGCTGACGGCCTCGTAAGCACATGCTGCCTGCTCCTGGGGAATGCCCCAGCCCTTCCAGGGGCTTCCCAGGGACCGAGTGCCAGTGCTGAAGGCATCTCTCCCCACTCTGTGTCTTGCAGGGAGGTCTGAGAGCCGCTGGCATGGAAAAGGACAGATGCATGGATGTACCAAGGAGCTTCTCCTGCTTCTAACCGTAGCGTAATGCCGGGGCCGGGCAGAGCAGGCACTGGGATGCCACGCTGGTGGGGACATGGATGGGGATGCAGACCGGTCCCCTTGGCGAGGATGTGTCCTGGCCATGGTGGTGCGGGGCTGGACATGGCACGTGGCTTGTGCTGAACCCCTTGTCCACAGACATGAGAGTTGTCGGGCAGGGGGCCCTGGGGCTCTGGGGGGCTGTGGGAGACTATGGGTCAGCTCTTGCAGGCGAGGAAGGAATGACGACGTCGGCGGTGGTGAGTGGGGAAGGTGCTGAGAGGGACGTGGTGCCGGTGGCACGGTGCTGTGGACAGTGCAGGGAGGAGGCTGGGGCTGGTGGCAGGAGAGGATGGTGCAGGGCTCAGGCAGATTTGCCCTGTGGGGTGGCAGTGGATGGCAGCACCTGGGACTGGAGTGTGGGAGACACGGTGGGACATGCGCGGTGGCCGGAGCCCCGGCTGCCCCCCATGCTAAGCTGCACTCCACGTCCCAGCTGAGCAATAAAACCAGCTGGTGCACGCTCATGTCCGCCTCGCCTTTCCTTTGGCTTCAGCAGCACCCAAGACTGGACATGGGTGGGTGTGGCGTGGCTGAGGGAGCCCCACCGCGACAGACAAAGAGGGGGCTGGGACCAGTTCCAGCCTCCCGTTCTGGAGCTCGGGGTGGGGATGGAGCCCTGGGACGGGGTTCTGCACTTCTCCCTACGTATCCTGTGCTCCCTCGCCACCCCCACTACCGTGGATCTGCGCCAACGGGCAAGGGAGGGCGGTGACCGGGTCCGCGACGAGGCACTGCAGGTCCCTCCCGCGCCCAGCACTCCCGTCATGTGGTTTCATGTCCCCTGGACTCATTTCCAAAAAAGCATTTCCTCCTGCTGTGGTTGGGTGTAAAAGCCTGTCTGGGGAGGGCTGGTGCTCACTCACCACGCGTCGCGTGCTGCTGACGGCAGCCATGGGGTGCCGGGGCACCCTGCCTGGGCACTGAGCTGCCCCGACACCCCACTGCGCCTTCTGCCCCGCTCCCCTCACCGCCCCGGCATGACCCAGCCGCATCGGCCACAAGGATGAAGTGTTGCTGCCCTGGGGTGGCTTGGGTGAGTGCGGTGGCCTGGGGATCCCATGGAGCCCTGGCACCAATTGTGGGGTGTCCCACGGCTGTGGCCGTAACGGGTCTGGAGGAGGGAGGGAGGAAGATGGATTAACTCCAGCGCCAAGCACGCTAAAACCGCTGACCCCTGTGGCTAACAGCTGGGGCTGGGCTCTGCTGCACCACAACATTCACGGTGTGGCGTGACCACGGGGGCTGTAAAGGTGTCAGCCACAGACCGGATGCGGCCGTGGGAAGCGTGGGGTCAGTCCTGGGGCTGCAGGCAGGGCAGTGCCACGGGGAGTGGCTATGCCCACAGTCTGCGGGTCCTTCGGGGCTAGCCAGGCGCACGGGTGGCGAACCCGGCACACGAGCAGCGAGAGCGGTGGCTACGTTACGGGGGGGAGATGCTTGGACGGCACAAGCGGCGGTGGCTCTCCCCACCGCGCAGCCAGCGCCGTGCCCACGGCTCCCCTGAACACCGGGCACCTGCTCCCCGCGCTGGGCAGGGGCAGCTGCCCCTCTGCAGGCGGGGTGCACGGGCAGGGCCCCGCTGCGGGGCGGTCGTGCCTCAGCGGTGACTCAGATGTGCCGCTGGCAGCCGGGACTGAGGCAGCCGCCCAGATCTGCCGGCAGCGCTCTGCGAGCGGGGCGGCCCAGCGCGGTTTCCAGTCTGCCGGTGGCGGCGGGTTTAGTAGAAAATGATTCAACTGCCGTAATCGGGGCCATCACGGCTGGGAAATCCAGCCCCCAGCGAGGAATCCCCTGGCTCCCTGCCCACACTGTCGGTGCCACGGCCCTCTCAGCCCCCGGCCCGGCCTGTGGAAGGGGTGTCAGCGTGGGCACTGCTCGCTGCACCCACCGGGGCTTCCAGGGGAGCGGGGCTGCTCTGCGGACAGCACCTGGCACCCCGCGGGGGAGCAGTGACCTACTTTGGGACGCGCGTAACGGGGCGCGATAGCATCGGGGAGAGCGTGAGCCAGGCACGGCTTCCTTTCGGGGAGGAAATCACCTCCTCTGTGAGGGAGATAAACCCCAGGAAAGTCAAAGCTGGCAGCGTTAACCCCTACGCGCCCGGATCCCGACACCTCTTTGAGCTGGCGATCTCTGGCACCACCAGCAGTCCGTGTGCCTGACTCACTGGTCCCCATCCCTGGGGACATGGCAGGGGTCCTGTTGGCACAGGCCGTCGAGCATCTCGGTGTCGCTTCCAGCCAGCCTGGAAGCTCCATTTGCAGAGCACATGGGGGCACCTGACAGCCCCCTGGGCACAGGCTGTGGCACAGTGGCCCCCACAGTGCCAGCAGGAAATTGCTTGCTCGTGTACTACGGGGAAAGCAGAGCACAGGGGCTGCCGCGGGGCATTCCCAGCCCTGGGGCAGCACACCCACGCGGCTCTGGGGCGGAGGGCCGCAGCTTCAGCCGTTCAGCCTTGTGCAGGCACCGCTGTCCACACAGTTCCAGGTACGGCTCTGGCTCCGGTAGCCCAGCATGAGCTGGTGTGAGGGCTGTGCCGACGGGTGCAAGGCTCCTGGAGCAACCCGTCTGCCTGCAGCTCTGCTCTCCCCCTGCTTGTAGGTGACCTTGGCAGCGCTGTGGCTGGCAGCCAGTGAATCGCAGCCCCCGGGGTGGCGGGACCGTGCTGTGCTGCAAAGGCAGCAAGTCCTGGTGCAGCCACTCCTCCGCATGCGGAGACATACCGACAGACGCCAGTGCCCTGAGGGCACGAACTGGATTGAGTCTGCTGGCCACTGCTGCCCTCCATGTCCCGCAGGTGAGCGCTGCCCGGTCCGTGTGGCATGGCACAGCACACCGTGGCACAGCAGGTGCATTGCTCCAGGTGGCCGTGCTCCCTGTCACCCCACTGTCCCTGCAGGGACATTCCTGTACAAGGCCTGCACAAGCCCTGAGAACAGCAGCGAGTGCCCGCCCTGTCCCGCCGGCACCTTCCGCACCCAGCCCAACACCCTCAGCGAGTGCCAGGCTTGCCACGAGTGTGACCAAGAAGGTGAGCTGGCACCACACCACACCGTGCTGTGCCGTGCAGCGCCGTGCCGTGCTGCTCACCCCCTGCTTTCTGCAGCTTTTCAGAGTGTGCTGCGCAACTGCTCGGCCACCAGCAATGTCGCCTGTGGCTGTGAGCCCGGCCGATTCCGTGTCTGCATTGACAAGCAGTGCAGCGACTTCTCTTGCCGGGAGTGCCAGTCCTGCACTGGGCGCCTCATCCAGCGACCCTGTGAGTGCTGCCAGCTGCCCCACGGCACAACCTGCCAGCTGTGCCACCTCTGGCTGTGCCACCCTGCCTCATTCCCACCCTCTCCCCAGGCTCAGAGGCGCAGGACACACTTTGTGACAGCAGCTGCAAGCCTGACTTCTACAGAGACGGTGACGAATGCCGGCCATGTCACACGTAAGCATTGACCCTCCAGCCAGGGATGCATGTGGGGCCCATGGCATGGCACAGCATGGCACCCATGGGTCCCATCTCCTTGCAGGCGCACCGTGGACACGTGTGGCAAAGAGTGCCAGCAAGTGTGCGGCAGCAACAACAACCAAGGTATGGGGACAACGGGGCCAGGGTCAGTGGTGTGCAGCCACCGTGCTGGCCAGCTGATGGGAATGCTGCTGCTCCTCCTTTCAGGCTCAGGTCTGGAGTACATCCTGCTGGGACTCACCGGGCCTCTCTTCCTGGGTGCCCTGGCCATCTACCACAAGAGGAAGAGGCTCTGGCCTGATGCCCACCCCACGGCACAGGCCGCCACCTCCATGGCCAGGGCTGCAGCCGCACCATGGTACCAGTTCAATGCCGGGAAGTGGGACAACCCGTGCTGGACCCAGCCATGCCCCCCACAGGGAACAGGGCGTGCCACTGGCACAGCAAAGAGCCTCAACCAGGCCTTGCTGCGTGAGCCACCCAGTGACGAAGGGGAGCCCTCTGCACCCCCGGAGCCCCGCGGTGCCTTGCTGCAGGGCAGCCAGCTCTACGCCGTCATCGATGTGGTGCCAGTACGGCGTTGGAAGGAGTTCATGCGGATGCTGGAGCTGCGGGAGGCAGAGATTGAGCTGGTAGAGCTGGAGGTGGTCCACATCCGCGACCAGCAGTACGAGATGCTGAAGCGCTGGTGCCAGCAGACCAGTGCCACACTGGACCACGTCTTTGCCGCCCTGGAGCGCATGGAGCTGGCTGGCTGTGCTGAGGCACTGCGCCAGAGTCTGCCTGTGGGACCCTGATCCCCAGCGTCAGCACCCTGGCACAGGGAGGTCCCGACACCTCCACACCTCACTGGGCACCTCATCCCAGCCACACCCCTAAGTATTGTTACTTATGCCGTGTAGACATTTTATGTCAGTTTTATGTCCCCTTCCACCTGCCTGTTCCCTCTATTTATGTCCTCCTGCTCCCAGGGCCAGGGAGGACCCCATGCCTCAGCACGTGGGCTGCCCAGCCACTCGCGGGACGAGCGGGCACCGAGCCCACCGCGAACCCATGGGATAGTTCTCAAGGCTGCCCACTGCCGGGCTCTCCTTCCCCCTCCCAATAAAGTGGTGTGTTCTCATCCGCCAGCCCTGCCCCTTCTTCACAAGGCTGTGTCAGCCGGGCACCAGGGCACTGCTGGCCTCAGGACTGCCACTGGTGATGTGGCAACCACGGGTGACGGAGAATGTGGGTGCTGGCAGAGATGCAGGCGGTGTGGGTGTTGGGGGTGGTTGTGGTGATGTTGGTGAGGGGGCACCGCTGTCGGCGAGCAGGGCGTGGGTGGGGGATGGTGTGGGGAGCCCCAGGAAGGCGCGGGGCACTGCTGGCGGGGTTTATCGTTTTAATCGCTGGAAAGGCAGGCGGTCTGGGCAGAGGTGAGCCGGAAGCTGGCCTTGAGCGGCTCTGGAGGGGCAGTAATGAGGGCGAGCGCGCTGCAACGGCGAGTGGTGCCAGCGGGGAGTGCGGTGAGCCCGGCCGCAGCGGCCGAGCCGGGCAGTGCGCAAGGAGCCGCGTGTCCCACGCCGCGGCAGCTCGCTTTGCAACGGGCAGCACAGGGTAGCGGTGGGCTGGCGGCAGCGGGATGTGGGGGGGG
>VYZP01047762.1:6357-23483 GCA_013400635.1 Hypocryptadius cinnamomeus | reverse complement strand
ACGGAGACTCGCCGCCGCGCTCGCACCAACGAGAGCCGAGAGCTCGCGGTCGGCGAGGCCGTGAGTGCCGAGACGCTCCTGGCACTCCGTGTCCCCCGGGCGCGACCCCGAACCCCCTCCGGACCCTGCGTGCGCTCCACTGCGAGCTGTCACTGCCTGCTCGGGACTACCGCCACCACCGGACCCAAAACCCCGGGGCGCCCACGGGAACTGTGTTACAACCGGAGAGAGCCGACGGCGCCGGGAACGCGGGCGGGGTGACCCCAGTCCCGGTGGGCTCCCACGGCTCCGCGGGCAGCCCCGGAGCCGCCCCGGCTCCCCGCGGCCCCGGCGCTCCTCCCCGCGCGCNGTGGCCAAGCGCGGCGGTGCCGCAGCGCCGGTGCCGCCATGTCGGAGCCGGGGGCCGCGGGCCCTAGCCCGGCCGCCATCCAGGTGTCCAGGTACGGCCCCGCCGCGGCCGGGGGTCCGGACAGGGCTGGGTTGGGAGGCGGGCGTGCTGGGGGCCGCGGGCGGGTGCCTGTCTGCAACCGCGATGTTCCCCGCCCTGCTGCCGGCGTCGGCGGCGCCGCCCGCTTTAGTCATGCTGTCGGTGACACCGGCCGCGGGCAGAGCGCAGCAGCGCCGCGCCCGTGCTCCGTGCTGCGGGGGCTGGAGCGGGCAGGGCTGCCGCGGTTCTCCCCGGCGCGGTTCTCCCGCCTGTGTCCCCGCGACTCCCGGGCGCGGCCACGCTGAAACAGCAGCTCCTGTCGGTGCCAGCGCGCAGCCGGTGCCTCAGTGCCCGCCGGGCCGTTATTCGCCGTTGGCAGCCGGGAAGCCGCGTGGAGCACCGGCACGTGCCCGGCTCGGTCTGCGCCGCACCGGGGCCCGGCGGGGTGCGGCCCTGGTGAGACGCCGGCTGCCCCGGCAGAGGCGCCCTGCTTCCTTCCGCTCACAGCGGTAATTTGGAGCGGTTTCCATCACCGCTCACAGGAAGCCGCATGCGAGCAGCGATGGGCCGGCAGCTCAGCCGGTGGGCGATATGCTTCCTCCGGGCAGCCGCACCGGGGCTGGGCTGGGGACACGGCAGGGGTTGCGAGCTCTCATGTGCCTCCTTCGGTAGGATTATGCGCCCAGACGATGCCAACATCGCGGGGAATGTTCATGGGGGAACCATCCTGAAGATGATCGAGGAGGCAGGAGCCATCATCAGCACCCGCCACTGCAATTCTCAGGCTGGGGTGAGTAGGTGCCGGCGTGCCTGCCAGCCTCTGGTATGGTGACCTTTCACTCCCTGCCGTGTCTCACTGGGAGTGTTTGCTCCTGCATGCAAACCACTGGTGTCTCTGGCTGCAGCTGGGGTCCCAGTAGCTAGGAGCATTCTGTTGAAATTGTGGTTTACCAGCAGAAACATTATTACTCATTATTGCTGTTAATGTTTTAACTCCTGAGAAAGGCGAGTTGGGGCAACCCCAGTGTTGGTTACAGATGGGGAAGGAAGCACGGCCAGTGGCTGATAAGGTGGCGGTTGCAGTATCCGAATCACACATGGCATGGCAGGTTTGGCTGGTCTCAGGGAGCTGCCAGCTGTGCTCCCGTGGTGTGGCTGTGATCGCTATCTTGGCTGTCTCACCGTCCCCAGGAGCCCTGTGTGGCTGCACTGGCACGGGTGGAGCGGACGGACTTCCTCTCACCGATGTGCATTGGCGAGGTGGCCAACGTCAGTGCCGAGATCACCTACACCTCCCGGCACTCTGTGGAGGTTCAGGTCAACGTCATGTCTGAAAACATTTTAACAGGTGGGTGGCTGCTGGTGGCTGTGTTCCAGAACACCAGGAATAACAGTGTTAAGCCAAGAGCTTGCAGCGGTGACCCCATCCTCTGCTCCATCACTGGCAGCATTCAGCAGAGAGGAGATCTAGCATGTTTATTGACAGAGCTGGGAGTGGAGGGAGTGCTGGTGCTGGGGAGGGAGGCCAAGCAGGCTCCCTGGGATTTATGGCTCCATTGTAGTGAAAACCAGCAAAATCTGTTTGTAGCTCTTCCTGCTTGATTTGCTGCCTGTGGCTGCCTTTGGCCTGAAAAAGTCCCTTTTCCTGCTGTTGCTGTGACAACCAGTTCCACTTGCTGGGACATCTTCCCAAAAGCACATTGTCACATCCGCTAAGAGCTAAAGCCTGGTGGGAGCCAGCAGGGCAAGGGGCTACCAATGTCAGTGGCATTGCCAGTGTGTGCCCAGTCCCAGACCGGTGGCAGGTAGAGCACTGCTGGCCTTGGCACCATCACCTGCTGCCCCCTTCTCCTCCAGGGGCAAAGAAGGTGACGAACAAGGCCACGCTGTGGTATGTGCCACTGTCCCTGAAGAACGTGAATAAGGTCCTTGAGGTTCCCCCCATCCAGGTAGGACAACTCACTTGGGTCCCCCCAAAATGGAACTTGTCCTCCCTGTGGAATGGCTCTAACCTGGCCCTGTTGGCACTCCCAGCTGTGCCAGTGGCTTTGCCAATCCCCTTCTTACCAGCCTTCTATTCCAGTATGCGAGAAAGGAGCAGGAGGATGAGGGGAAGAAGCGTTATGAGGAGCAAAAGCTGGATCGGCTGGAAACTAAGCAGAGAAATGGTGACGTGATCTTACCTGTCATCAACCCAGGTAACACGGGCAGCGTGTAGCCAGTGCAAATTGCCCAGCAGTAGTGGGAGACCAAACTGGTCCCCAGGGCAATCTGGGCATCCCCAGGGCCCTGTAGCTGCAAGTGTGCATTCTGAAACACCCGGGATGGGGATGGGATTTTGGAGCAGCAGTGTGTGAGTGGAGGGGGAGCTGGGTGGATACCTGTGGTACCCTGAAGGGGCTGGTGCATGAGATCCCCTCTCCAAAACCCTGTTCCTGTATCACTCCTTGTGTGCTTGTGTGCAGCTAGGGCTGGTTTTGCTCAGCAAGGGGTAAATGCAAGTGCTGGGCGAGGGTGGCCTCTAGGCCTGGCTGTGGTCTTCAGGCAGAGGTGGAGAGGTGGCACATGAGGAATGTTGGGGAAGGTGATGGGGATGAAAGTTGCTCAAATCCTTTTTTCTCCTCTGTTCTCCCTGCTCACAGACAGGCAGACAAAAGGTAAGGTTCAACGGGCACTGCTCCATGGGTGGTCACCCTGAGTGGGACTGGGCTGCTTTTCCTTTCTTTGAGCTTCTTTAACACCTCTCATTAGATAGAAAACACAGACATTTCTGAGAGAGGATTTCCTCTGCTGGGAGTTTGAGGGTGTGACTTCTGTCACCTGGAGGTTGTGGTGGGACGGGGGTCACCAGGATGTGCCAGGGCTGGGAGCATGGGGGTGAAGGTCTTCCCACCAAGGGGAAAACAGGGGCTCTATGCAGCAGGGTCTGGGAGGTTCAGCTGAGGGGGGAAGCAGACAGCCATGTGACCCAGTTCACTCCTGTTTGCTTTCATGCTCTTTGAAAGCTTGAAAAGAAAGAAATGAGCTGAGCTAGAATAAAGTGCATGGGTGGAGATCAGAGGGGAGCAGCAGCTCGTCAGGTGGTGAACAGTCTATGCTCTTGGAACTTCTCCAGCTTGGTTTAACCACTGGTTTCAACATAGTTCAGCTTTGCACAAGCCAGCCCCATGTTTTCTTCCTTTGGGCAACTTAAGACAGGGGTGTATGGTGGTGCATGGGTGCCAGCTGAGTAGCTCTCACCTTGCTTTGCTCTCTAACCAGAGCCACACACCGTTGGCTACAGCCAGTCCAGCCTGATCCACCTGGTGGGGCCGTCAGACTGCACGCTGCTGGGCTTTGTGCATGGAGGTGAGTGAGCACTGCCCTGCACAGCACCTGGGTTTCAGGTCCAGGTGGCTTTTCCCTGGAGGAAAGTGTGGTTGGAGAGTGACTCTGTTTTTGGTGGGCTCTGCCTCTGGAGGCACATAGGCCCTTTGCATTGACTGTCAGGGTCAGAGTTGCTTTAGCTGAGACAAAAGCTTCATCTTTTTCTGTGCCCCAAATCTCATGTACTCGAACTGTAAATCCTACAGTTTTTTCATCGCCTCTGAGATTGCAAATCCTGGAGTGTGACTGCAATTACCTGAAGTAATTTCTTCTTGGCTGGCAGCGCCCATCACCTGCAGGGCTGGCACGTGTGGTGTAAGCCCTGGGAGAGGTGTGTTTGCTGAGGATTGGGACAACACATACCTAAGCCTTAAACAAACAAAACGAACATGGTTCAGAGCTGTTTCAAGATTTGTGGGGTTGATCTCACCTTGCAAGGGTGAAGTTTGCTCAGAGAAATTTGGGAGAGACGGAGCTGACCTTAATCACAGGTCTGTGAGGATGTTGCCCTGGTATTGACAGGAGCCTTTGTACTGGATTTTCCTGAAGTTGGGGCTTAGTCTCCGGTCCAACTCCTCAGCATAGCTTTGGTCATGCTAAGGCCTTACTGACCTTTGTGTGGTTTTCCTGAAATCCCACTGACTTCCCTGAGACAGGACCCTCTGCTTCCCCTCACAGGTGTCACCATGAAGCTCATGGATGAGGTTGCTGGGATTGTGGCTGCCCGCCACTGCAAGACCAACATCGTCACTGCCTCGGTGGATGCCATCAACTTCCATGAGAAGATCAAAAAAGGTACCCAGGATGGTGGCAGGCACTGTGATCTCCTGTGTTGCCACACCCTGGCTCCCTTGGATGTGCTTTCATGACATGCTAGCAGAGAAAATGAGTCCCTGTTTGATTAGTCCTGTGCTCTGTTTAAGATACATCTTAAGCATAAAACATGCAGTACCCCTTGCTCCCTTGACTAGCTCCTCTCTGTTACACAGGCTGCGTCATCACTGTCTCAGGACGTATGACATTCACAAGCAATAAGTCCATGGAAATAGAGGTGTTTGTGGATGCTGACCCATTTGTGGATGAGCCTCGGGAGCGGTACCGTGCCGTCAGCGCCTTCTTCACCTACGTGTCCCTGAGCAAGGAGGGGAAGCCCCTGCCCGTCCCGCAGCTGCTGGTAAGAGCTTTTCTCTCTGGGCTGGAGCCAGCGGGGCCATCACCTCTCCTGCTGCTCCTAGGGCAGAGCCCAGCCCACGAAATCCTCTTTCCTTGAGTTACTCAGCAGAAAAATATGAGCATGAACGAGCCTTCCCAGGACAGGCTTCAGGGGTTTGTCTTTTTTAATTTTTTGTTTGTTTGTTTTTTGTTTTGTTTTTGATTTGTTTTTTATTTGTTTTGAAAATTGCCAGTGTGGAGGTTGGGGATTTTCTCCTTTCTCGTTGTTGAGGACAGGCTGCCTGCAGGCCCTGCACCAGGGTCCCCTGAGTAGCAATGGAGGCCCCCACATCCCAAATTGCTGCTCCCCATGGTGTCCCCATTCCAGCCTCCTGCCTATATTATCTCCCCTGATCCTGGCAGGGCTTTGCTGACGAGGTGCTCCTGACTGGGGGTGTTGCTTAATATTTGATGTGGCAGAGGTCTCCTGCTTAAAGCAGGGCACACTGGCTGTCATGCTGCGTGTTTGACAGAAAGCAGCTTTTCCCTCACACTTCTGTGAGGGGAGGCATGTTTCCCTCCCACACACACACACTGACACTGCAGCTTTGCACTCTTTCTGTGACCCCAGACGGAGACAGAGGACGAGAAGCGTCGCTTCGAGGAAGGGAAGGGCAGGTACCTGCAGACCAAAGCCAAGCGACAGGCGCAGATGCAGCAGGCTGCCCAGCAGTGACCTGCGTGGCACCAGCGCCCGCCAAACATACAGGTTGTCCCCGTTTGTTTTGTGTCCGGTCCGCGCCAGCCCCATGCCTCCGCCCGCCCCAGCCTGCTGCCGGCTCCACCGCTTCGCTGCTGACGGGCTCAGCACCGCAGACCTCGTGCTTCAGGTGGCCGAAGCTCCCTGAAAGCCCCCAGGAGTCTTCCCAGGCGCTCGCCATCTGCCTCCAGAGCCAGTGTTGCTGTTTGGTCCCGTTGGCGACGCTCCTGCCTGCGTCAGAGCCAGGATGGAGGCGTGTGGCGGCTCCAGGGGCGCGTGAGGCCGCGAGTCTTTGTGCTGCTGTGTTCGACTCGCTGGTTTGTCCTACCATGCACACCAAAGCTTTCATACGTGCTGTGCCGCGCCGGGGCCGCACTGAATGTCTGTGACATCTCTAGGTAGTTCTCTGTGCACATCTAAGTTATTTAAGGAATCCTGTGGCATAAATAAAATCTGTTTCATTGACTGGAATGAAAGGCTGACACTTTTATTTCAAACAATTGTGCTTTTCCTCCCTCCCCCAGATCCGCCCGCGCTCCCCAAGTGGCGCCAGGCGCTCCCGCCCTTGTTTTTAAGGAAGTCTGGTTGTTTTAACGGGACCCACAGAGCAGTTCCTGCTGGAATGGGTTCCCAGTTTGGGATATTAAACAATAAACTACCTGACAGGAGGTTTTAGTGATGTGGGGGCTGGTCTCTTCTGCAGTGCGAGGACAGGGGGTAATGGCTTTAGGGGGAGAGAGTGGAAATTCAGAACAGGAATCAAATGTTTTCCCTGTTCGGGTGCTCAGGCAGCAGGAAGGTGGCGGAGTCACCGTGCCTGGAGATGTTCAGCAGCATCTGCACCTGGCGCTGGGTGATGTGGCTTAGGGATTACACTGGCGGTACCGGGTGGGCGGTGGGACAGAATGATGGAAAAGGTCTCCAACCCCGACGGAACCCGAGCCAGCTCAGTGACCGAACCCAAATCAGCTCCATGACCGAACCCGAGCCAGCTCCGTGACCGAACCCGAGCCANGGCCGCCATGATGGCGGCGGCGGTGGCGCGGAGGGGGCGGCTGGGCCGGGAGGGCCGCGCCAGCCTTTGCTCCTTTCTGCTCGGCGCCTCGGTGGCGGCCCTACCGCTGCTGCTCGGCTCGTCCCCCTCCCTGCTGGCCGCTCCCGGCCTGCGCGGCCGCCTGGCTCTCGCCCTGCACGTGGCGGGCGTGAACGCGGCGCTGCTGCTCATCTATCCGCGGCCGCTCTACAAGGTACGGGGGTGGCCCCGGCGGGCGGCGGCGTGAAGTGCGGCTGTGGAGGGTTCGGTCCCGGTCCCGGGGTGCACCGGTAGGGATACCCCGTGCCCGGGGAGCGGCGGCGGCAGCGCGTTCTCCCCTCCCTGTGCTTGCAGATCGCCGTCCGGGCCTGTTTCTTGGGCTTCGCCTTCGGCTGCGGGCTGCTGCTGAGCGCCGGCCGCTCCGCCTGGCGCCACTTCGGATGGTAAGGGCCGGGCCGGGCAGCCGGGCGGGCGCGGTGCCCCCCCGGGCCCTACTAAACCTGCCCTCCCTCCTGCCGCAGGTATATGTGCTCCCTGTCCCTCTTTCACTACTCGGAGTATCTGGTGACTGCCATCAACAACCCGCGCAGCCTCTCGCTGGACTCCTTCCTACTCAACCACAGCTTCGAGTACAACCTGGCTGCCCTGTCCTCCTGGGTGGAGTTCACGCTGGAGAAGCTCTTCTTCCCAGGTCGGCCACCCTGTCTCTCTCTGACTCTGCCTAGCTGCACGTGGCTTGCCTGGGGTCCCTCTGTCTGGTGGCAAAGTGCAGGTGACCCTCAGCTTGCTGCCCCGTGACAACCTTGCAGCAGCTTTGCCAGAGCCATAATCCCTCAGTGCTCAAAGCTTCTCGGGTTGGACCTCGGGAGGGCAGGGGAGAGCCCCCCCTCACTCTGACATGCCAGGCCAGGGGATCTTCAGCCCTTTCCTGCCTTGGTGGTGCAAGAATGATGTGTCAGGTACACCTGGGCGTTGCCTTTTGAGAGGAATAAAATCAAGTCATCAGAATCTTTGCTGGTTGCCCACTCTGGGGCAAACTGGCTGTGCTCATCTGTTTATTCTTGAGAGAGGGAAACTGTTCCCCTTTGTTTTGTAGCAGCCTGAGCATGTCCTTGGCTGTGCTTTGTGTTGGCTTTGCTCAGCCTCCACACCTGGGCCCCACGCACTAATCCATGCTAACACCAAGCAGGGGTTGCTGGTTTTATCTGTTTGGTGTGAGATGGCAGCGCATGGCTGCTGCTGTCACACATTTTGCTTTGAGATGGGGGGCAAAGCCCACTCACTGAGCAGCCCCCTGCACCCTTGGAGACCTGTGCAAACCTGTTGTGCCCCTCCCTGTCCATGCAGAGCTGAAGCAGATCACCTGGCTGAGCACCGTGGGGCTCCTGATGGTGATCTTCGGGGACTGCCTGAGGAAGGCAGCCATGCTCACAGCCGGCTCCAACTTCAACCACATCGTTCAGAATGAGAAATCTGACACCCACACTTTGGTGACAAGTGGGGTGTACGGGTGGTTCCGGCACCCGTCCTACGTGGGATGGTTTTACTGGAGTATTGGAACACAGGTACTGTATCCAGAGTGCTCAGGTCCTTTTGTGTCACTGATCCCAGTCTTTGCTCTCAATGCTGCCCATGCTGTGATGGGGTGCAGACAGCACCTGCTGCTGGGCATGGATTCTGCTGCCTCCCACTGGCACACGGGAAATCTGGAATCCCTGAGCGCTCTGCCCCATGAGATCTTTGGGAAGATCTTGTTCCCTTAATTTTCTCTGTACAGTAAGGAAAGGTGGTGGAGTTGGGGTTTTGACCCACAACCCCCTTGGAGGCTGCTGGTTTAAAGCTGATATGCAGAGTTTTCTGTATCCCTGTGGTCACAATGCCTTCTGTGAGTGGTCAGACTCAACCTGGCTCCTGCCAAACACCAGTCCTGTGCTTGAGGGCAAGGAAACTCCCTGACTAGAGGGTCAGCTCTTGCCAGCTGTGGCCAAGTCTTAGCTCAGTGCTGCTGTAGCTGTGTGTTCTTGTGGCTGGCTGAGTGCTGGCACTGGCTTGTGTTTCTGTGGAGAGAGTCCATAAGGGTGGCACATGGAGCTTTTGAGAGCTGGGGCAGTGAAGCCAGTGCTGCCTGTGCGCTGCTCTCTTCATTCTGGGGAGAAACTAGTGCTTGTGAAGTTTCACAGGGAGTTTTGGGGTCTTTTTCTGTGTCAGTGTTACTGGAGGGGGATGAGCTGTGGGGCCTTGTGTTCTCGAGGGGATGCTCACCAGCAGCATGTGTTCCAGGTGTTGCTCTGCAATCCCATCTGCGTGGTGGGCTACGCACTGGCATCCTGGCGCTTCTTCAGGGAGCGGATCGAGGAGGAGGAGATCACACTCATTCACTTCTTTGGAGAAGAGTACCTGGAGTACAAAAGGAAGGTGCCATCAGGTCTCCCTTTTATTAAAGGAGTCAAATTGGAACTGTAACATGGGCAAAAACCAGGCTGGCTGAGCAGATGCCCGGCTCCTGCTGCGCCCAGTGCCTGTGTGGCAGCGGCATCGGGAGGTGCCTGTTGGTATTTCCCGGCCACCCAGGAGGAGCTGGTGGAGGGCTGCAGCGTTGGGCAGCCTGCTGGGTCACTTGCAGATCAGAAGCTCATTCCTCCTCCTTGAGATCAGTCCTTCATTGCACATTCAGGGATCTTCCAGATAACTTAGCCTGTAGCGACCCTAAAGAGAATGAATCCTGCCTGCAGCAGCTGAATTGTCTTGGAATGCCTCTGGAACTGATTCTACCAGAAAACAGCACTGCCCTCCTGGCCCTGGGCGGGGAAGGTGCTAGGCAGCAGATTGTTCCTGTTGCATAATTCGATTTTAAAGCTTTCTGACCTCGTGAGCCCGGTGACACGACTTTAATCTCCTCGGGCCAAACTCCTTGAGCTGGCACTGGGGCAGCTGTGGGAGCAGCCTCCAGCTCTGCCTGCCCTCGAAGTGCCAGAGTGCCGGCAGCACGGCACCGCTCAATTATCTCCAGGCCTTGGGGTCTGCAGGGAGGGTTCTGCTGCTCCCCTCGTGCCTCTGGATCTGAGCACCTCTGGGCCCTCTCCTCGTCCCTTGGATGCTGCTGTGGATGCAGTGTCACTGCTCCAGCCGCTGCCTCCTGCTGCCACCTCTGTTCCTTCTTCCTGCTTCCAAATCGCGCTGCTTCCTATCCTGCCAGGCTGCCTCTGTCTTGCAGAGATCCCAGGATTTTGGGTTGTGAAAGAGCCACAGCTGCCAGGCTTGCTAAGGGCTTTAGTCCCTGAGGTCCTCCCCTGCTCTTTTGGGCAAAAGCTGTGATGTTAGGGCAAGTAGGAGATGCTTCTAAGGAAATCTCCAACCAGAAGAGTTGGGCTAGCTAACGCTCTTTTATAGTAACCATTTGGAAATGGTTCCCACTGAGCTGTGTGGTATAACTTTGTTGTTATATACCAAAGAGGTTCACTGTTTTCTTGAGTTCTACATTATTCTTCCTTGCTGGAATGGAAATGAGTTGCTTGTCAGTTCATGCTTGGAGCTTGTGGTGTTCCATGGGGAAGGTGCTGCAGTATGGCTCAGGAAGGGGCACTTGGTGAGAATAGCTTGGGTTTGGGTTTAGGTTTTCTTTTTTTATATTAAAAAAAAAAAAAAAGGAAAAGAGAAAACATTGTCAGTTTCTGTCTGGTTATTTGAAGGTCTCTTGAGGTGCTGGGGGCATCATGGGAACTGGAATCCTTTATAATTCCTGGTGGGTTCTCAGAACACGCCAGCACTGCACTGAGGCACAATTGTGACTCAGTGACTTGTGGGGCTCTGCAGCCACAGGGATGAGGCTGACCCTAATTCTAACCCTGACCCTCCATTTCTCCTTGCTGAACTGATGCAGAGTCCATCCTCCACTGGGTTTGCTTGATCACCGAGCATCTGTCTGATGCCCTTGCTGCTGACTTGACCTTTGCTGAGTGGGGTTTTGGCTTGGGAGAAAAGAATAAAGGTGAAAACTCACTAGTTGGAGAGTGCTGATCTGTGCTGGGCACTTGGAGGCTCACACCTGGGCTATTCTTGTCTCAGGGGAGCACTGCTTGCAGCCAGTGGTTCTTGGAACAGGTTAATCTGTAAGCAATTTTTTTGTAGGCAGTAATGCTCCTGCTGTGCCCTTGATCAAAGGAACTTTGGAACAAGTAATTGTCACTTGGGTTTGATGTGCTGTTTGAAAACAGAAACAAAGCCTCGTTCCCAGATTGTTCTTCATAGTAAATGAACCTTGATCCTAATTTCACAAGTGCTGGTTCCAGCTGTGCAGGCTCTGTCCAAGCAGGATGCGTTGGCACCAAAAGAAAGGGATAAACTTCACCCTGAGCAAAACCTTCAGTGTCTCTTGAAGCTTTTGAGACCAACAGCTTCTCTTAACCTTTTCCTAAATCCTGTGACCAGAAGCTCTGTGAGGAGACAGCAGCTTACCGGGTGTGGGGAAGCATGTGAAGTTTTAGGGAAAAGCTGGAGTGAACTGTGAAACCCTGCCCTCTGTGCCATAGTGATTGGTGAGTTCTTAGTTCCCACATGTGCAGGGAACCTCTAGAGCAGCTGTTCCTGGCACCCAGCCCACGCTGGTGTGTAGCTGCCCGGAACTTCACAGGATGCTCCATCACCCGGCCATGTACCCCTGGCCCTGCCCTGCACTGGGAGTTGTTATTTTTTCCCCATAATTTTCCAATGTTGTGGTTTTAGGAGCAGCTGGACACCCTGAGCCAGCAAATCCCTTTTGTCAGCACTGCAGAACCACGCAGACATGGACAACTGCACCCTTTTATTTCACTCTGACACACGCAAGGAAGAGCACAAAGAGAGTTTTTCAGAAGCAAGTCCACCTGAGGCCTTTGTGTGTGCTGCAGACATGGCTGCCCGGGCTGTTTCCTGCCCTGGCTTGTGGCACTGGGCAAGAGGAGCTGGTCAGTGACTGGGGCATGGTTCTGCCCAGCAGCTCTGCCACGTGCCCAGCACTGGGCTCTACGGTCCTGGCTCTTTCAGGGTAGCAGTCTCTGCTCCGCTCTTCTGCTGGCCCCTGCAGCAGTCTTTGTTTTTTGGGGAGGAGTCTCCAGGGGTGTCCCTGGGTATGAAGCCCTCCCCAGGGCTGGCTGAAGCCTCCTTGTTGCTGCCAGGTGAGGCATCCCTGGGGAAGGGAAGACACCTTGACAGGGTCACTGTCTGGGAAAGGGCATGGGAGGAATTTAGCACTCAGGTGCTTGCTGTCACCTACCTTGGCACCACTTCATTGTTGTCACAGATCTTGAGCAGCATCTGGGCCTGTTCTTCTCTGGGCTCCTGGGGCTCCTGCAGCCTGTGGCGGGATGGGTGTGAGCCATGAGCTATGTCCCCCCTGGCCCTGAAAGTCCCTGCACCCCTCACCTGGGCTCCAGCCGCTCCTTGACTTTGGCGATGGAGCGGACGTAGGGCGCGATCTGCTTGGTGATGGTGCTCAGGCAGCTGTTCTCCTGCCGCAGCTGCAGCAAGTCATGGAGCTGGGCTGGGGGCGAGAGGAGTGGGCTGGGACACGGCCACCCCCACAGTGTGGGCACAGGGGGCACGGGGAGGGAGCGTGGGGTCACCAGTACCTTCATAGATCTCCTGCTCGTTTGCTACCCGCTGGTAGGTCTCCTCCCAAACCTGGAAGGAAGAGAGGGAGCCGGGCAGTCTGCGGTGGTACGGCACAGGGGGGCCCTGCTCTGCCAGGATGTGCCAGCTGTACCTCCTCAAAGACGCTGCGCATCATCTCCACGGCGGAGTAGTGAGCTGCGATCTGCACGTCCATCTGCAGCGACTTCTGCAGGATCTCGCTCATGATCTCCGACTTGATGAGTGAGTGGTGCTTGGTGAGGTCACGGTGCAGCTCCTGCACCTGGTCCTTCAGGCCCTGGATCTCTGTCTGCAGCATCTGCAGGAACCAGGGGACACAGCCACGTGAGCAGCACCAACCTGGCCCATCCTCTCCTGTCCCATCCTGCTTCCACCCGTGCTCCCTACCCGGTAGGTGTTCTCGTAGTTGCGGCAGTGCTCGGCAAAGGGGGTCTCACGCCCCTCAGCCAGCAGCACCTTGGTGCTGATGTACCGGTGCATCGTTGGCTTCTTCACCATGGGGCCAGTGGACATTTTGTCACTGGATGTGGGGCAGCTGGGCACCATGAGGGTCTTGGAGCATTGGCCACCGGGGAGCCTGCATGGAGAGGTGACAGTGATGTGCTGCAGGTGAGCAGCAGTGGCGGTGAGGTGCCAGGGACCATGCTGCCAGCTCAGTCCCACCGCCCCTTGGCTCCAGTGGGACGCACCAGTCCCAACGTCCCTTCCCTCACCCAAGCACAGGGGTTCAGTCAGAGGTGCCTTATGTTGCCCCAAAAGTCATATTTCTGTGGGCTGCTCTCCGTATTCCTGCAGTTTTGGAACCAGCTGTGGCAGTGAGAAGCCAGGAGCTGAGCCTGGCACTCTCCAGTTTCTGAAGGGTGGGATACAGCTCGCTCTCTCACTGCTGGTATCTCCTGGCCCCTTGGCAGGCACTACTGCCCCTGTGTTTCCCCCCATCCCATGGTCTCCCCGTGCTAACCACCACCACCACCACCACCATTTGTCCTACCGTGCAGCGCCGTGCTCCCCCTGCCCGTGCTGGGGCCAGCAGCCCCCAGGAGCTCAGCCACCCTGCAGTGCCAAGCCTGGCTGGGGGCGAGGAGCGGTCCCCATGGGGCGGCAGTGCCCGTTTGTCCTCTCTGTCTGGGAGGGCCTGGCAGGGCGGGTGCTGCTGTGACATCAACAGGCCTAAATATATCCCTGGTGAAGAATGGCCGAGCACTTCTATGAAATTCTGATAAAAATAGTGGCGGGCAAAGAGGCTGCGGCACCACGGGCATGTGGGTGAGCAGGAGCTGGCCCAGGTGGAGCACCCATGGAGAGGGGGCAGAGCCCTCCAGGGAGCGTGGCAGGGGCCGGGCTGGGGAGCAGAGTGAGGCTTAACCAGGCCCCCAGCTGCCAGCCCTGCTGCTGCCCACCCCTTTGCCACCCACCCCACTTCCCAGAAGTGTCACTTGAAGCCTGTTGTTCATCAGTGCAGCTGTGCCTGTGCTGTCCTGGTACCCCTGCTGAGGTGACAGGCTCAAGGGCAGCAGCAGGGCAAGGCTGGCATGGTGAGATGCTGAGGGGACTGTGCAGTGTGGCACGTGGCAAGGGACACAGTAGCACATGTGCCTTGGGTGCAATCCTAGCACCTCACATGTTTGTGCCAGTGATGCCAGGTCCAATGCCACCAGCGCTGCCCACCACGGAGCGGCGGGGGCTGAGCATCAGGAGGGGCTCCAGGCAGCGGGCAAACTCTGCCCGGTACTCGCTGTTGATCTGGGGGGCAAGAGAGGAGAGTACAGCTGGGCTGGGGCAGAGCTGGCAGCTGGCACTGCCCGCAGGCACTGCAGGCAGGGCTCTACCTTGCTGGTCTGGGCCGGCCGCAGGCGGTGTGGCAGCTTGACGATCCTCTGCAGCCTCTCCATCAGTTGCTGAAAGGCAGCAGTGAAGCATGGTGAGGGGTGCTCAGCACCTTGCCCATGAGCTCAGCACTGCCACAGGATGCTCTGACCACCCCTGCAGTGCTGGCAACACTCACATAGCCCAGGTCCAGGAACTCGGCTTTGTTGGCAGAGCTCAGGAAGGCCGAGCAGGTCACCAGGTGGACCTGTGTGTGTGGAGGGGGCCTGTCACTGCCTGGCTTTGGTGTCAGGATGTCCCTGCCTGCTGTGAGGCCCTACCTGCAGAGTGGGCAGCAGGGAGGCAAGGTGGGCGAGCTGCTCCTTGAATGCCTTCTCCTTTTCCTCGTGCTGGCTGCAGCAGAGCAGGGCATGGCACAGCCTTTGCAAGACCTGAGAGAGCCATCCAGCCCCAAGCATCCCAAAACACCTTGGGAAGGGGGGACAGCCCTCGGACAGGGCTCAGTCCATGGTCCCTCACCTCTGCACAGCTTTCAGGAGCGTCTTTTTCCTCTCAGAGAGCTGCTCCTGCAAATGGCACAGCCGTCCTGTGTCCTGCAGCCACCCCAGTCCCTTCCCACTGCCCTGGCTCTGTCCCATGGGCACAGGACTCGATGTGCAGGTGGCTGCCTCGCACCTGCATGCGGCTGAAGAGGGAGTTGATGGCCGCCTCCTCCTCGCTGGCACTGTTGCGAACCTCCTCGATCATGGCCTTGAGCAGGACAATGGCCTCACGCGTGGAGGTCTGCAGTTCCTTCACAGCCTGCCCGGGGTGGCGAGGTGGCTGCAGTGCAGGGGACAGCACTGCACCCCCTCGCCACCCCCACACCCCCCGGCCCTGCCCACCATCACTGCCTGGTCCAGCCGCTGGCAGCCCTGCATGTACGCAGTCTCAATGTCGATGCAGTGCGCCCGGCTCTCCCTGCAGGCACAGACATAGGGGAAAGCACAGGATGGGGCACGTGGCGAGCGTGAGGCTGGGACTACTCACCCCTGCATGTCCCTGAAGCAGTTGATGCAGAGCATGGACTTCTTCTCGGTGGAGAACATGATGTAGGGCTCCTCGTGCAGTGCTGCAGGGGACAGGAACGTGGCGTAGCCTGGCACGGCGCAGTGCAGCACAGCATGGCACGGGGCAGCCTGGCATGGCACTCACGGCACTTCTTGTGGATGTCTTTGGTGCGCTTGGAGAGGGAGACAATCTCGTGGCGGGTGAACATCCTGGCACGGTGAGTCTCCTCACGGCATGGGGCACAGAGGGGCTGCCCACAGGTGTTGCAGAAGTACATGGTGTCCAGCTCCTGTGTGAGGGGACAGAGCTGGTGGCAGGCATGGCCCTGGCAGGGGTCCCCTACCCACCCTGGCAGTCCACCCCGCTGCCCTCACCGCCTTGGTGCAGCAGCGGTCACAGTTGGCACACTGCACGTCCTCCTCGCTGTCGGCTGAGCTGTCCACCAGGAACTGCAGCAGCCGGTCCACGGGGGGCAGCCCCGTGCCTCCCCTCACCACTGAGGGGTGCCTGCAGGGATGAGATGGGCACAGCGATAGGGACACCCACTGGGGCAGCAGGGCAGCTTTGGGGATGCAGGGAGCAGGGCTGTGCTGAGCTGCCAGCCCTGTGCTGCGCCCCAATCCTGGCGTGCCCCGGGCAGGGCCGTCCCTTACCCGCAGAGTGGGCAACGCAGGCGGCCGTCGCTGGCACGGCCTCGCAGGCAGCTGGCACAGAAGTTGTGGTAGCAGTCGAGCAGGCAGGGGTGCTGGTAGGGCTCGTGGCAGAGCAGGCACACCAGCGGGTGGCAGTTGGCCTTCTCCAGCTCCGAGCAGCTCCCCAGGGGGGAGAAAATGCCACCAGCCATCTGTGGGGTTGAGAGGCAAGTCTGTGCGCAGGGACCCCCACGTGGCACCAGTTTGTGAGAGCGCTGTGGCTGCCACAGAAAGGACAAATCCTGTCCCAGGGCCTGTGAGCTGCTGACTATTTTTAGGTTATGAGCTGCGTGGCACGAGGCTGCCCCCAGCGCACCCCTTCCCCTGGTATCACAGGCTGGGGGCTGCAGCGCTGGGCCGGATGGTCCCCACAGCGAAGTGTCCCCACGGTGTGTGTCCCCCCAAGCAGGAGCATCCCCTGGGATGGGCTGTCCCCTCCAAAGGAGCATCCCCTGCAGCAGAGCATCCCCCAGGACAGAGGTGGGGGTTCCTCCAGGACAGGGTGTCCCCCAGAGGAAGCATTCCCTAGAATGGGGTGTCCCCTGCCCAGGGATGTGCCCTAGGATGGCAGCCTGGCAGTGGGGGCAGCCAGGTGCCCCACATGCTGGGAGTCCCCGTTCTGGGCACAGGTGTGTCCTGGCCAGGTGAAGGCTTTACCTCTCCCTGTCTGTAAGTCGGGGGATCCGAGCCGAGCTGTGCTGCTGCTCACCGTGTGCCGGCAGGAACGAGAGCGATGCCGAGGCGGCAGGGCCCCGCCGACCCTGTGACGTGGGGCCCCCTGGCACCGCCGATCGGCTGCCACGCCACGGCCCAAAAATAGCCCCGAGCAGCTCGGGGCCCTGCGGCGGGGACGGACACGGCACTGGGAGCCCCCCGGGCTGGGGGACATGGGCACCTGCATGGCCCGGTGCTAGCCCGCAGGAAGGACGGGGTCACCCCGTGTGCACCGAGGCTCCCCGCGGGCCTGGGGAATCACCCGGTGCGCAGTGCGGGGGGGTCACTCCGTGTCCGGTGATGGTCCCGGGGGGCGGGGGGGTCACTCCGTGTCCGGTGATGCTCCCGGGGTGCGGGGGGGTCACTCCGTGTCCGGTGATGGTCCCGGGGGGCGGGGGGGTCACTCCGTGTCCGGTGATGGTCCCGGGGGGCGGGGGGGTCACTCCGTGTCCGGTGATGCTCCCGGGGTGCGGGGGG
>VYZP01047756.1:21018-73180 GCA_013400635.1 Hypocryptadius cinnamomeus | reverse complement strand
AGCCCCGCGTCGCCATTGGCTGACACCGCCCGCAGGACACGCCCCCCCGGCCCCGCCCCCGCCGTTCCCGGCCCCGCGCGGGACTTGGCGGCGACCGCGGGCGGGAGGCCCCGACCCGCCGGGAACCGGAACCGGGAACCGGGAACCGGCACCGGGAACCGGACACTTACAGCCGGGAACCGGCACCGGGAACCGGCAACCGGAACCGGACACTGACAGCCGGGAACCGGCACCGGGAACCGGACACTGACAGCCGGGAACCGGCACCGGGAACCGGACACATACAGCCGGGAACCGGCACCGGGAACTGGCACCGACAGCCGGGAACCGGCACCGGGAACCGAGAGCCGGACACCGGGCAGCGGGAACCGGACATCGAGAATCGGACACCGGGAACCGGCACCGGACACCGGACACCGGACACCGGGAACCGACATCAGGAATCGGGAAACAGACGCCGGGAACTGGCACCGGACACCGGGCAGCGGGAACCAGGCACCGGACACTGAACACCGGGAACCGGCACCGGGAAACGGGAACCGGGAACCGAACATCGGACACCGGGACTGGCACTAGGCATCGAAGACCAAACACCGGACATCGTCACCGAGCACCGGCACCGGGGACCGGGCACTGGTAGCGCCTGCGGGGTCCCGCCGTGCAGGGAGAGGAGCCGGGGGAAGCGGGACCCTCCGCCTGGCCCCGCCCCGTTCAGCCCCGTCCCGCCCCGTCCCGCCGGGAGCACCGGAGGAGCCCCGGTCCCGGCGCCGCTCTCCCCGAGGCAGGCTGCAGGTAAGGGCCGGTTCCCCCGGTACGTCCCGGTGCCTCCCAGTTCCTCCCGGTTCCCCCGGTTCCTCCCATCTTCCCCGGTCCGTGGGGGCGGGGGCGCTCGGTACCGGCCCGTTTCGTGCTTGCACTGCGGGGCGAAGCCTCTCGTCCCCCACCCCGGGAATCATCCGTGTGTGCCCCCTGCCCGGTGTCACCGGGCACCGACGGCCGCGCCCAGCCCCGGCCCTCGGGAGCCCGCGGGGAGAGGAGCGTTTGGGAGCCGCGAGGCCCGGGAGCTGCCCCGGCAGCCCCTGGATGTGCCTCGGCTGTCCCAGGCGGATAAAACACGGGAAAGGGCGATTTCCCCCCAGATTCAAGGGAAATGCGATGGGGCTGGGAAGGGCGCTGGGCCCGGGGGGTGCTGGATAACGGGAGCCGGGAGGAGGCACCGGAGCCACCCCCGCGGGGCTGTCACGGCCCCACGTGCCAGGGCACGGCCGGGTGCCCCCTGGCAGCATTTGGCTTCGAGCATCGCCCGTCCCTCCTCCCAGCCCCGCGCTCCAGAGGATGAAATTCCCCCATTCCTGGAAAGAGGAATCCCTCGGGAGAGGCCGGATCCCTCCCGGGGTGTGAAACTCGCAGCTCTGACGAATCCTCCCGGGGGCACGGGAGGATTTGGGCCGTTCTTTACTGACCCCAAGCCCTGCATTGGACCCCAATTGTCCCGTGGAGTTTTCCTCCCTCCCAGAGCGACTTTGTCCTCCCGATCCCGGGGCAGGAAGCATGTGATGTGCCCTGGCCCCCTCCGCAGCCGGACAGACGGAAGGAGGCTGGTTTGGCCTCAGTTTCCCCCCTCCCAGCCTCTGTTTTCTACTTCCCCACAAGTCTCCGTCTGCTCCGAGCGAAGGAGAAAGGAAGTTGCTGCCAGAGAGAGCAGCTTGATGGCAGCTGGAGAAAGAAAAGGAGGAAATGGAAGGCGAGACAGATGCTCCAAAATAACCCCCCCTTCCTCCTCTCTGTAAAATAACCCCCTTCCTCCTCCTCTTCCTCTACCTTTTCTCCATAAAATCCCCCTTTCTTCCTCCTTTTCCTCCTTCCCTCCATAAAATAATCCCCCTTCCTCCTCCTCCTCTTCCTCCTCCTTCTCTCCTTAAAATAACCTCCATTCCTCCTCCTCCTCCTCCTCCTCCTCCTCCTCCTCCTCTCCAGTTTGGCAGCTGCCTCCCCCTCGGGGCACGATAATCCCAGGGGGAATTCCTTGATGCCGCACCAGCTCCTCGGATCAGCCCCCAGGATCGCCCCCTGCCCTGCGTGGGGGTGAGCAGCCCCGAGCACCCCTCCCCGCGGATCCCAGGGTCCCATTCCCACGGGAAGCACTGCCGGGGGTTCCCCACCCATGCCCGGGGTTGGCACCACCGGGGCCCCCTCGGATGGGCCGCTCAGCTCCTTGCATGGACACGTTGGAGCTGCCAGGGCGGATCAGCATTCCCAGGCAGAACCAAAAACCGTCTCCTTCCCAAGGAGAAGGGCAAAATGCCTCCCGAGGGCACCTGCGGGGAGGAGATCTTGGAACGGAGGAGCTCAGATCGCGGTGCCAGAGGCGGAGGGGACGGTGATGGGGATGCTCCAAGCGCTTGGCACCAGCGCTGGCACCAGCACCGGGAGCGAGCAGGGCAAGGGGGAGCACCGGGTGCCCCGCAGCATTCCCGGTGCCCCGCAGCATTCCCGGTGCCCCGCAGCATTCCCGGTGCCCGCTCTGGCCGCGGATTCACCCGGCCTTGCCAAGAAAGGAGCTTTTCCTGGGGCGAGGTGTTTACTCAGTGCCTTCCTCCCGGCCTCACCCCGCTGGGCACACACGCGCCCGGGCAGCGTCTCCGGCTGCTCTTTGCACCCATGGCAACCCGCGAGGGCCGGCACGCGTCCTTCCCCCTGCCTCCCGCTCCTCTTCCTCGGCTCTCCCGAGGTAACGGGGGTCTGGGAGCTGCGGGGGTCACGGAGGGTGGGGGACGGGCTGGAGACGCTGCTGGGGCTCTCAGGTTACTGCCCGGCGCTCCCAGCTGGCTCCTGTAATGCAGGAGGGTTTAATTAATTAATAGGGGTTGGAGCAGGGAGAAAGCGATCCGGGGGATGGAGAGCAGAGCAGAGGGATGCCATCCACCCACTTGGCATTTGGCCATGGATTCGGGGGGACTGGGAGTGCTGGGGGGCAGAGCAGGGGTGTTTCCCACGGCAGTGGGAGGGAAATCAGGGGGATCGCCACTATTCAGTGTTTATCCTGCTGGGAAACGATGTTTCCATGTTGGAGGAAACTTGTAGCAAGACAATCCAAGTTACTATGGCCGCAGTGGGAAGGTGGAGGAGGAAGAGGAGGAGGAAGAGGAGGCAGAGGTGCCTCTGCTCCGAGCTGGAGCATTGTGGAGCCTCCCCCTCCACGCTGCTCCATGAATTAATTAAGTGCTTTTCCTTTCCTGCATGAAATATTCACCTGCTGCCAAGGGAACTGGGGTGACCAAGCCCAGGGAGGCGCTGGTGGGAGCCAGGTGAAAGGGACAGGCAGGGAGAGGGATCTTTGGAGCAGGTAAAAATGATCAGTGGGATGATATCACTGCTGGGTTGGACAGCGCTTGCTTGGCAGCTCTGCTGTGGTGCCACCAGTGCCAGGTGACCACAGGGTGACAGGGTCTTGTCTTCCTCCCTCAGACAGGAACTTTCTGATGATGACTGATGATTGATTCTTGTGTGCCCTCAGTGGTGTGGGAGAGGTTTTTTTGGGAAACCAGGCCACAGCCGGGTGTTGGGTGAGGTGCAAGCCCAGTGGGGTGAACGCCAAAGCGGAGATGGGCACGGCACGTGTCTGTCCCCAGGGGACCACGTCTGTCCCGTGACAGGGCCACCCTCTGCGTGCTCACCCAGGACACCCCAACCCTCACACCACCGCTCAGGGCTGCAAGACTCCCCCAGAAACCTCCAAAATGGGTGGAAACCCTCCAAGAAAGGGCTGTACCTGTCCCCAAAGCCACCGTTGGGACCACAGCCCTGCCGCACTCTTCCGGAGCAGGGAGGAACTTGGTGACAGCAGCTCCACTTCGGAAGAAGAAGAAGCTGTTTTTTAGGGCGTTTTCATTAAAAAGAAGAAGGGGGTGGGGGGGAGCCCAAGCCCTGAGCCGGGCTGGAAACTGCAGCGACAGGAAGGAAGTGGAGTGGGTTATTTCAGGCTCCAGCTGGCTGCTCGGGGCAAGGCTCGACTCTTCCGTGCGCTGATAGCAGCCCCTCGTCAACAATGGGGTCGTGGGGCCCTTCCCGGCAGGAAAACGGCTCGTTCCAGTGAAATCTCCTGCTGCTGCTGAGTCAGCAGGTCCTGGTGGCCGAGTGTGGTGTGGAGGGTGCCGGGGGAACCATCCTGGTGCAGCGGGAGCCAGCAGGAGGTGAGCCGGGGTTTCCTTGGGCTTTGCAGGAAGCAGCATCTGAAACGATCCCTGGGCACTGGAGAGGGAGCTGGTTGCATTTCTGGGATCCCCATACCAGCCTATACCATTTTTGGGGTCCCTAGACCCCCCCCAATAATGCTTCATGCCTCAGTTTCCCCCCTGGAGCGATGCTCCTGGTCCCGGAGCAGGGGAGGGCAGTGAGCAGCCGGGTGTTATTTGCTGCAGGGAGCAGAGGGTGGATCCATTATTCCAGCTGGCATTTGGGAGCCGTGGGCAGCTCACAGGACTTGGCACTTCCTATTTTTCATGTGCTCTGGAGGTGGAGTTTGCACTCGCTTTATGTCTGTGGTCACCCAAGGGAGAGCTCGGGTGTGGGAATTCCTATTTATCCAGGCACCGTTCCCAGGGCACCCCACAAGCCTGGGGAGGGAAATTCCAGGCTGTCAACACCACAGCAAGGCCCTGCTCCTTCCGGACAGGATGCCTGGCACGGGTGAAGTGAGTCCCCTCACAGCCAGGGCAGAGGAGAAGGAGCTGCCTCTGCCCATCCTGCCCGTCCCTCCTGCCAGGCTCGGCTCGGGCAGCACCTCCTGGATGCAGCCATTGGAATTCCATGAGCCTGACCCAGGAGCTGCTGTCACCAGGCTCTGCGTTGTCATTTTTGTCTTATTAAGTGTGAGAGCCTCAGCTCGGGGCTCAGGCTGACAAGAATCAATGTTTTCCCACCGTAGGAAATGCTTCCAAAGCTCCGTGTTTTTCCTGAGGGCTGTAAATAACCCTGCAGGCGATGTCTCTGTCACTGCTCCTGGAATTCTCATCCCCACGGAGCCCTGGCTGCCCTCGGGTTTGGGAGCTGATGGCTGGGAGATGCTCAGGGGCTCAGCACCATCGTCCTGGCACCACTGCCTGGGGAGCCTTGGCCACAGCAGGGCATCCCTGAGGAGCTGGGATTTGCTCCCGAGAGCCTGGTGTGTGCTCCAGAGTGGTAGGAGCAGCACTGGGGATCCCCAGAGGGGTCTGGGACTTGCAGCTTGGCCAGGGGGGAATGACAGAGCTGCCTGTGATGGGGACAGACTTGGTTCTGTGACAGAATCCCAGAGTCATGGAGTGCTTTGGGTTGGAAAAAGACCAAGAGCTCATCTCATCCCACCCCTGCCATGGGCAGGGACACCTTCCACTACCCCAGGCTGCTCCAGCCTGGCCTTGGACACTTCCAGGGATGCAGGGACAGCCACAGCTGCTCTGGGCACCCTGTGCCATGGCCTCAGCTCCTTCTCAGGGAAGCATTCCTTCCTAACATCAAATCTAAACCTGCTCCCTATCCACGAGCAATTCATCCCCATCCATCCTCACACCAGCAGCATCCTTCAGCTGAAATATCTCCTCTCCCCTCCCTGGGGATGTATTTATAGGCCGATCCCATCGCCTCCCGCTCTGCCAGGCTGTCCATGCCATGTGCAGGCTCTTGCAGAAGCAGCTCCCAGCTCTGCCCATCCATCCTGGTTGTTTTCCTGCTGTTCTCCCCTCCCTGTGATTTGTAGCTCTGCGGTTTCCCAGGCCAAGATGCATCTCCAGGGTTTTTGATCGTTCACAGCAGTTTAAAGCCGTGCTCTGCCCGAGGTGATGGATTTGGCCCCTCCGGGATGTGGGAGTGGGGCTGTAGGTGAGCTTCCTGTCTGGGTGAATTATTCACCTCCACTGCCGGCTCTGGAGGAGGCTGGGGCAGCAGCACAACAAGTCCGAGCTTGTGTGGGTGTTCCAGGGTGAGCAGTGCCAGGGAAAAGGGCTCCCACGCCGCTGCTGGGTGCTGCAAACCGGCTGTGCCGCCCCGGCTGCGGCCAGCACCGGCGTGGATGGGGCACATGGCAGCGGGGGGTGACTCAGCTGCCACCCGGGCTGTCCCCAGCTCACCCTGCAGGAAATGAGTCAGGTTTTAAGGAAGGAAAAATGTTCAAATGATGGGGCAAGAGTTCTTCCTGCACCAGGAGGAGGGAGGCGTCGGTCACAGGAGGGACACCGGCATGGAGGGGCATGGGCGGTGCTCAGGTAGGGACACCTCGCTCGCTGCAGCCTCTCCACAGAGTTTGGGAAAAGGAAGGAAGGTGGGAACACCCTGTAACTGATCCCACCAACCAAACCTGGGGGTGAGCTCAGCTCTCACCTGCCCTGGCACCCAGGAGCTCCCTCAGTCTCGCCATTGCCTGGAGATGCTCTTTCTGCTGCCAAAAATCTGCGTGGGGATGTGAGGAATCACAGAATCGTGGAATGGTTTGGGTGGGAAGGGACCTTAAAGCTCATCCAGCTCCACCCCCTGCCGTGGACTGGGACACTCCACCGGCCCAGGTGAGATGGGGATGGATGCAGAGCGGGGACTGACCCGTGTGTGCCTCTTCCCCCACAGAGATGGACACCTTCAGCACCAAGAACTTGGCCCTGCAGGCCCAGAAGAAGCTCCTGAGCAAAATGGCCACCAAGACCATCGCCAACGCCTTCATCGACGACACCAGCAGCGAGATCCTGGACGAGCTGTACCGGGCCACCAAGGAGTACACCCACAACCGCAAAGAGGCCCAGAAGATCATCAAGAACCTCATCAAGATCGTGATGAAGCTGGGCGTTCTCTACCGCAACGGGCAGTTCAGCGCCGAGGAGCTGCTGGTCATGGAGCGGTTCCGCAAGAAGGTTCACACCTTGGCCATGATGGCCGTCAGCTTCCACCAGATAGACTTCACCTTCGACCGCAGGGTCATGTCCAGCGTCCTGACCGAGTGCCGGGACCTGCTGCACCAGGCAGTCAACGGGCACCTGACGGCCAAGTCCCACTCGCGCATCAACCACGTCTTCAACCACTTTGCGGACTACGAGTTCCTGTCGGCGCTGTACGGCCCGGCCGAGCCCTACCGCACCCACCTCAAGAGGATCTGCGAGGGGGTCAACAAGATGCTGGAGGAGGACAGCATCTGAGGCGGGCTCCTGGCAGCCGGGCTGTGCCTCCCGCGAGGCCGAAGATACGACGTCTGCTTTGGCCTTCGCCGGGCTGGCCGTCCCCTCCTCCTCCTCCGCAGTGCTCGCTTGTGTTCTCCTCGTTTCTCCAAGAGACTGAACCTCTTGACTTTGTCTCCCCCTTGCCCAGGGTCTGCAAACCCCTCCCTGTGCTGGGCTGAGCCCTCTCCAGGGCATCCTGGGACTTTGGGGCCCTGCTGTACAGTTTGATTTCCTCTGCCCACCAAGTGCCTTTAACTCAGAATCCAAGGATTTGGACTCTTTGCCTTGAACTCTGTTGTATCCCTCTGTGGGGAAACTGAACCAAAGACTCGTGGTGTGAAGCACCTCTGAGGTGTCTCTGGGCAGGTGGGACGGTGTTGGGGTGAACAGTTCTGAGACCCCGTAACTGGAGGGCTGTGGAACGCCGTGGTTTTCTTCCAGCAGCTCCACAACGTGGTGGGAGCAAATCATGGTCCAGACTTGTGCTGCCTCAGGCAGGAAGGTGCTTCTGCCTGGGCTCAGGTATCCTCAAAGGCAAGTCCTTGGGACCAGGAGGATCCCTCCTCACCTGGGGGAGGGCTGGGAGGGAGCTGGGGGAAGCTGCTCCATCCCTGGATCCCTGGAACCACCCAACGCCCAACTGCCCACCAGCCTCCAGTGGTGGTGCCACCTGGCAGCTCCAACGCTGTCCTGGGTGGTCATCCAAAGCTCCCCTGGAATTTCATCCCTTTTCCACGCCCTTGACTGAGTGATGTTCGTTTTTAGCAAACTCTGTAGCCCTGATGAGTTATTTAAATAAACTCACTGTGTGGCCTGGGAGCTCCGTGAGGTTGTTCTGGCAGTGGTGACAGTGACAGAATGAGCCCTGGGGACGGCTGGCTTTGCCCCCAGGTGGTGGTGGCTCTCGGTGACCTGGGGTTTGTGCTCTCTGTCCCCTGGCACTGCTGCTGGTCGTGCTGTCCCTGCTCAGTGGCCCAGCAGCTCCTGGATTTGCACGGACAAAGGGGAATGGCTTCCCACTGCCAGAGGGCAGGGTCAGATGGGATATTGGGAAGGAGTTCCTCCCTGTGAGGTGGGGAGGCCCTGGCACAGGGTGCCCCATCCCTGGCAGTGTCCAAGGCCAGGCTGGACAGGGCTTGGAGCAGTCTGGGACAGTGGAAGGTGCCCCTGCCCATGGCAAGGGAGGGACTGGGTGAGCTTTAAAGCCTCTCCAAACCCCAACCATTCCATGATTTGGTGAGATACACTCCCAGCAGACACCCACACGTGCTCCTCTGCACCCCCACATCCCCTCAGGGCCCAGGAGGGGCCCAAAAGCAGAGCCCTGGCAGCAGGGAGCAGGGGGTGGCTCCCGGAGCAGCAGGGATGCTCAGGACACTCCCAGCACGCTGAGCTCGGCTCTGAGCACTGGAAATTGCCCTTTTAGCACCCAAGACACCACACAATCTCTACTGGCCTTATCTCTGTGACCTTCTGGTGCCTCCTGTTCCCTGGATGTCTCCAGGCAGGGGATCCTGCTCCCTTCCCACCCCTGGCACTGATAACTCTGAGCCTTAGAAGATTAAATAAAAGACACAAAGGCCCTGTCTCTGTCATTTCACAGGCCTGGCTGCAGCTGTCACCGATTATTGTGTGACACAGCTTGGGGTGGGGGCACAGCCCATTCACAAGGGGGTGGAGAACAGCAGGAGCCCACGAGGTGCTGGTTCCTCAGGAGGGCAGGGGCCAGTGGCCTTTGAGAACAACTCCTGTCCCCCCTGGGCTGGTGTGTCCCACCCAGGAGGGTGCTGGACAGGAACCAGAGCTGGGAATCCCAGGCAGGTGTAGTGGGATGGGGCCGAGGAATGCCCAGCCAGAAATTCTTTGCTGTTCCCAAGCTGTGTGTCTGTGTCAGCTGGAAGATTCCCCTAAACCCTCTGCAGCCCCCAAATTCCCCTGGGACACCTCAGCTCCCCATGGCCAAGCAGCAACAACGGTCCACACAGCTGGAGAGGGGAGGAGGGACACAGCAGAGCAGTTTCAGGCCAGAGCATGATGCTTTATTTCTTTATTGGTGCTGTACTTACACAGGAAAGGAATTGCACATTCCCTGTTATTACTCTGGATAAGAAAAAGATCACTTTTCTGTAGGTATAAAATAGTCCCGTGGTTGTGCTGACACGTGGAAGTGCTGCCTGGATTGATTCCTGATTATGTCAGAATAAGCTGCTCTGCCTTCCCCCAGCCCCACACTCCCCATGGAACCAGAGCTTTGGCCAATCCCCCCCCTCCCTCCCCCTAAATTAATTATTTCCTCCTGTCACGCTGGTGGAGAGAAAAATCCCATCTCCCCTGCAGAGACTACAGAGTTAACAACTCCCCTTCAGCAAGCCCTGCTTAAGTCCAGCCACTTATCTCCCTGCACTGCTCTTCCCAGGCAGGCAGATAAGGAGCCCCTTTCCAGGGAGCTCTGCCCTGCTCAGCCAAGCAGGAAGGGCCACAGGAGGATCAGGGGTGTTACTCTGACACAAGGCAGAACAAATCTGTCCCCAGCCCTCCAAGCCCCACTCGTGTCGGTCCCCAGCACATTTCAGTATGGAAAACATAAAAGGTTTGGCCAACCAAAAGAAAAACCCTGCAGGTAACCAAGAAATCCCTTCCCTGCCATGCTGGTGTGGCCATGCCCCCTGCCCAGGGCTGGCCTGGGCTCACAGCTCGTCACGGGGGGTTTTTGCCACAATCATGAGCTTGGACAGCTCGAAACGGAACTTGCCTTCCCTGTGAGACACTGCAGAGAGAGAGAGAGAAAAGCCCAGGATCAGCAGATGGAAAAGCAGAACAAAACAGCCCTGCTGGCCCTTCCCAGGGTGCTGGGCACTGCTCTGCCCACTCCTGCACATGCCAGGCTGGGGGGAACCCTCCTTACCCTGGAGTTTAACTGGGATGGGACCCACAGAATCCAGCTGCCAGTGGGGGGTTGAGAGCACTGCACCCCAGCTCCATGGCAGGAGGAGAGGATTGGAGCTGAAACTGGTGCCTGCCTGTCCCCCAGCCCAGCCCCTGGCTCACAGCCCCCTCAGGCACACACCTGTTGTTTCAGTGATCCCAAACTCCTCCTGTTTTAAGGGAATGTCGTTCAGGGCACCTGCAGCAGCCTGAGACTGAGACAGGAAGGAAGGAGGGGTCAGAGGCTGAGGCAATCCAACAGGTCACGGAATTCAAACCAACCAAACAACTGAAAATGAACAGGTTTGAGAGGGCACAAAGGAAATCTGAAGGAAAATCTCTGCCTGTTTCTCTCTTTCCTATTAAACCACAGTCTCGTGTCCTTGGGGTGAGTGAAAGCCTCACCCCTGGAAACTGGGAAATGGAAGAATGAGCCAGACAAAAACACCAGCAGAGGTTTGATTTGCTTTGTCACATGCAATTTGTTGAGGCAATCCAAGACTCCCTTTGTGGCCTGGTGCCTTTGGAGCCCCCTCCCAGCCTGTGACTGAGAGGGCAGGATCACAATGGAGCAGGCTGCCCACCTGCAGCCCCTCTCCTGCCTGCCACCAGTCCCTAATTAGGGACGTGATGGAGCACATTTCATGGCACAGATGTCTAATAAATGTTTTCCATGTCTAATTCATGTTTTATAGCAGCCTCCCACACTCCTCCTTCCCTGGGATCAGCTGGGACTTACATAAGCCATGGCATGCTCTATCTTGGCTCCTTTCACTTCAGCTTTAAACTGGGTAAAGAAGAGATAAGACTTCCCCTGGGGCCTGAAAGAAGAAAGCAGAGCCTTTGTCATCGGCACAGAGGTGCAGAGGAGGAGGAGCAGAGGAGTGAAGGATTCCTGGCTCACTCCCTCCCTGCCCCCACAGCCACCTCTGGATCTCGTGTAGCTTTTGTGCAGAGCAGGGGAGAGGGGAACAGAGAATTTATAAACAACAGCTGCATGAAAAGCCCCCAGAGCCACAGCATCCCTGGGAGAGGAAAACCCTCCCTGAGCAGGTGTAAATCCTTGCAGGGCCCTTGCCCTGCCCCAGGGGCACCCCACGGTGGCTCTGCCCAGGACACACCTCCAGATGGAGCAGGAGAAGAGCCCGTTGTCCTCGCTCACTCCGACCGTCATCTGCCACTGCTGCACAGGGGAGACCCAGAGTCAACGTGGGGAAAACCCTGCCAGGCCAACCCCTCCCCTGCAGCTGCAGCAGGAGTTCCAGAATCACCCAGGAGGAGCAGGAGTTCCAGAATCACCCAGCAGGAGCAGGAGCTCCGGAATCACCCAGCAGGAGCAGGAGCTCCCGAATCACCCAGCAGGAGCAGGAGCTCCCGAATCACCCAGCAGGAGCAGGAGCTCCCGAATCACCCAGGAGGAGCAGGAGCTCCAGAATCACCCAGGAGGAGCAGGAGCTCCAGAATCACCCAGCAGGAGCAGGAGCTCCAGAATCACCCAGGAGGAGCAGGAGCTCCAGAATTACCCAGGAGGAGCAGGAGCTCCAGAATCACCCAGGAGGAGCAGGAGCTCCAGAATCACCCAGGAGGAGCAGGAGCTCCCGAATCACCCAGGAGGAGCAGGAGCTCCCGAATCACCCAGGAGGAGCAGGAGCTCCAGAATTACCCAGGTGGAGCAGGAGCTCCGGAATCACCCAGGAGGAGCCGGAGCTCCAGAATTACCCAGGTGGAGCAGGAGCTCCAGAATCACCCAGGAGGAGCAGGAGCTCCAGAATCACCCAGGAGGAGCAGGAGCTCCAGAATCACCCAGGAGGAGCAGGAGCTCCAGAATCACCCAGGAGGAGCAGGAACTCCAGAATCATCCAGGAGGAGCAGGAGCTCCAGAATCACCCAGGAGCAGCAGGAGCTCCCGAATCACCCAGCACCACCCCCAGCGCTCGCTGGCAGCCCCCTCTGCTCCCTGCAGCCAGGGTTGTGCTCTCACACAAACAGCTCCCAGCCTCTTTTCCTTTCAGGAGGAGCAAAAGGAGCTGCTGGCAGCAGCATGGCTCAGCTCACCTCGTTGGTGCCGCCCTGGGCCGAGTAGGTGAAGGTGCAGCCGTAATCCCCCTGCAGAGAGAGGAAGAGGAGCAGCCTCGCCTTAGCAGCAGCTCTTCTCCCACAGAACCCAGGAACTGCTGAGCTTGGAAAAGCCCCCCCAGACCCAGCCCAACAGTGCCCCAGCACTGCCAAGGCCACGCTGTCCCCAAGTGCCACACGGCCTTAAATCCCTCCAGGGATGGGGACTCTGCCAGTGCCACTGTGCCAGTGCCTGGCCTCCCTTTCCATGAAGAATGTCTCCCAATATCCAGCCTAACCCCCCCTGGCACCGCCTGAGGCCATTTGCTCCTGCCTGGAGTGCTGGGGTGAGGGCTCCAGGGTGCCCAGGGACCCCCAGCCCCTTCTGCACTGGGGCCCATCCCTTCCTGAGCCCCCTCCCATGAGGACCCTTCTTTCTCTGAACCCCCTTCCCCTCTCCCTGCCCTTGGGGAACCCCCCCTTCTCCTGGGGGGCCGTTATCCCCAGCAGGTCCCCATCCCTGGGGGTCTCCTCGCTACATAAACTGTCCCACCCTGGGGACCCCCTTCTCTGTAGAGGCTCCCTCCCTCCTCGAGTACCCCCGCACCCCCTGGGGTCCCCTGCCCTTGGGGAGCCCCTTTGGGACCCCCTTTCCCTTGCAGACCCCCACACTCCCTGGGGTCCCCCTTTGTGACCCCCTCTCCCTTGCAGACCCCCACATTCGCTGGGGACCCCCTGCTCTTGTAGCCCCCTTTGTGGCCCCCTTTCCCTTGCAGACTCCCACGCTCCCTGGGGTCCCCCTGCCTTTGGGGATCCCCTTTCCCTTGCAGACCCCCACACTCCCTGGGGTCCCCCTTTGTGGTCCCCTTTCTCTTGCANACCACAGCAGGCGATATGAGTGACGCGTCGCGCAGCCAATCAGCGAAGGGCGCGTACCCTCTCCGCTCCCGCTCCCTCCCTCCGGGCCGCTCACCAGGCTCCGGGAGAAGGAGTGCACCTCCCCGCCGGGCCGCACGTCGAACTCGGCCGTGCTCGGGGCCGCGCCCGGGGCCGTGCCCGGTTCCGCCAGGCACAGCAGGGCCGCCAGGCACAGCAGGGCCGCGGGCACCAGCGCGGCCCACGCGTGCCGGCCGCTCCTCCCGCTGGGCGCCGCCATCTTGGAGAGGAAGCGCGGGCTACGGCGGCCGGCAGGGGTCAGCGCGGCGGCGGCACGGCGGCCATGTTGGGTGTGGGCAGAGCCCGGGCGGGTCAAAGCAGCGGGGACCGCGGAGGGACAGGGGGACATGGGGACAGCAGGGACAAGGGACACAGGACAGTGTGACAAGGGCACGGTGGTCACGGGACAAGAGGCTCTGTGGTCAGGGCACAAAGGGACCACGAGGATAAAGTGCCATTGGAACGAGCGTCCATGGGGACGAGGGGCTGCGGGGACCTGGGGGACAAAGGCCAGCAGGATGGCCGAGCTGGGAGGGAAGGCTGGAGAATGCTGAGCATGGTGAGAGGGAGCATCCAGGATGGAGGGGGCTTGGAGCAACCTGGAAGGTGTCTGGGAACAAGATGGGCTTCAATTCCCATCCAGCCCGAGGCGTTTGTGTGCCAGGATTGCCTCACGAGGACCTGGGCGCATCAGCCGGTTAACCAAGGCACTTTTAATCGCTTCTTGCTGCACAGGAACTAAAGCCCTTTTCCAGAAGGAAACAGCTGTGGGTTTGCAGGCAGGGTGGGAGGGAGGGAGAGCTGTCCTGGCTCAGGGAGAGCTGTCCTGGCTCAGGCCAGGGGGTAGCTGCCATCGCTGGCCACCCCGCACTGGTTGCCGGCGTCCTTCAGCAGGAGCATGTAGCCCTTCTCACCCCAGCCCACCGACCAGCTGCAGGCAGAGACAGGAGCAGCACATCCATCAGCACATCCACGAGGATGGGCGCCTGGGGGGCAGCAGGTTTGGGGGCGCCCCCAGCCCTCACCTGTTCTTTAGGATCCAGTAGCTCACGCTGCAGTTGCCCATCCCGGCCGTGTCGTAGCCCACGAGCAGCATGGCGTGGTTCACGTTCTGCTGGCCAGGTGGGCAAGTGAAGATGCCTGGGGGGAGCAGGGCTGGGGTGAGCTGGGGCCAGCCCTGCTCCCATTTCCAGGTGGTGGTACCGCATCCCTGGGGCTGGGGGCCCTGGGCAAGGAGCTCAACAATGGCTCAGCAGCCCAGGTCTGCAGAGAGGTGGCCCTGCCTCACTTTACCTTCAAAGAGGAGGCAGTACCTGAGCCATAGAATTGGAAATTGTGGCTGCTGGCATCCACTGCCACCGACACAGGGCCCACGGCTGCCACCACCTGCGTCAGAGCCACCTCATTGCCCTGGGGCACCGTCCCGAAGCCGGAGCAGGTGGCAGCCTTGTACTGGGAGTTGTATCGGCAGCTGGAGTTGTCCTGAGAGAGGGACGGTGTCACCGGGGCTGTGCCACCAGCTGGCTCTGCCCCATCCCGGGGTCACCTGCCGTCCCTTACCGTGCCCGTGTAGGGGTAGGCACGCTCGGAGCTGATGCCGCCGTTGTCCCGCACGTAGCTGAAGGCCCGTTGCATGCGGCCCCCTGCGCAGCCCTTGTTGCCCAGCTGCTGGGTGCAGTCGATGAGGTTCTGCTCGCTCAGCGCCACCAACCTCCCCGTCGTCCTGAACGTGAGCCCCTCCAGGGCCCCCGTGGCACTGAAGGCCCAGCAGGACCCGCAGTCCCCCTGGGGGAGTGGGGACAGCAATGGGGTCATGGCATCGCCCCCAAGCCCACCAGAAGGATGCTCTGACCCCCTGATGCTGCTCTCAGCTGCAAAATCGAGGGCCGGGACTCGGGAGCAGCACAGAGCTGCTGCTGCTGCTGCTCAGATCCCACAGCCCTGGCTGGGCTCCCACCCCGGGCCCACCTGGGATTTTACGGGTGTCACGTAGCCCTCAGCCCTCCAGTCCACCTTCATCGGGGCTTTCAGGGCTGCCGAGGCTGGGAACGGCTGTGCTGGCTCCTCCCTCTGCACCGGGATGTAGCCGTTCATGAGTTCATTGAACTCCTGGTTCGTCTGCAGGTCACCAAGGGAAAACTCGTGTAATGCCAAGGGTGCCCCCAGCTTCCCTCGGGAGTGAGCTGGGAGTTGGCACTGCCTGGATCAAACCCTGGAGCATCCCCTCCCTGATCCCCTGGATCTGGGTGCTCTGAGGGGTTCCCAGGAAAGGTGGCAGCAGGTACCAGGTCCCCGAAGTGGTTCATGGCCAGGCGGTAGCTGTGCTTCCCCTGCGACTCCTCCTGGTTGTGCCGCTGGATGTGGCGCAGGTTGTGCTCCCAGATCTCCCTGCGGAGCGCCTCAGCCTCCTGCCAGAGGATCACAAGGATCAGGAACAGCCCCTGGATCAAGGGGGCACAGGGGGGTGGGTGCACATGGACAAGACCCCCTGGCAGGACCCAGCCGTGCTGGGAGGGCTGTGGGGAGCAGGACCTACCCCCGGATATTCCTTGGCATAGAGACTCTTCCACCCTTGCCAGGCCTCCTCCAGGGCAGGATCCGGTGCTGTGGCACAGCCCAGCAGGGCCAGCAGCAGCCCCAGGGTCAGGGCCATGGGGCTGGGGACAGCGAGAGGGGGTCAGGGGGCCCCGGGCTGAGCCACCCAGCTGCAGCCAGGGACTGGGAGCAGGAAAATCCTGGAGCAGAGCAGAGGGGGAGGCACAGAAATCTGTGCCAGCTCCGAGAGGGGCTGGAGGGGGAACCAGGGACGGGAGGTTTCTCTGCAGAGGCCGTGCCTGGAGCCTTCCCTGTGTCCCAGCACGGAGCTGGCATGCCTGTGATTTCACCAAAATCCCTCCCAGAGGATTCTCCGAGATCAATTTACACCCTTTCGTTTGGCCAGCCCAGACACACCCAGAGCCCAGCCCAGCCCTGTGCCTTCCTTGGACACCCCACTCCGCCTTTGGGGGACCCTGGGATTTCTGAGCTGCTCCAGTTGTTCTGGGGGTGCAGCCTGCATGGCCCAGGACAGAGATCAAGTGCCTGAGACCCCCAAGCACCCAGAGTTTCCACTGACGTGGCTTTCCCAGAGCCAGGGCTGTGGTCGCACCTTTATCCCACCCACTTTGGGAATGGAGATGCCAGGCAGTTTTCCATTTGAGCATCTTTCAGGGCAAGGAGTGACTTTTCTGAGCTAATTTTGTAGCTTGAGGAGTGATTTTGTTTTAAAAATAAGTCCTCAAGAACATCTGTTCTCCCTCCACACCATCCACTTATAAATAAAGCCCCACAGGGTGGGTTTTGGGAGAGAAATGCCTCCCAAGCCACTCACGTCCCAAATTCTTGAGGAAGAGTGCTTTTTGCCTGGTTTCCCCAGCACCTGCTTGTCCCTCTGTCATTACCACTCACTCAGGAAATTAACTCAGCTTCATCCTCCAGCTGCAAATCCTCCACCCAGAGCCACCCTGCTCCCATCACCCTTCCCGTGGGACGCGGGGTGGGACCTCCCACATCATTTGTGTTTGAATCCCCGACAGAGCCTGTTCCATATGGAACAGCTCCGGGAGGAGATTTCCCAGCTAATTCCTCTCTTCTCAATCCCCAAAAGAAGATGACCAAGCCCTTTCTAGGGTGCCAAAAAAATCCTGCAGCAAGCTGGGGGATCAGAGGAGCCAAGAGATCTGCAAACTCTTCTAGACGAGAGCGTCTTAAGACATTTTAAGAAACACTCAGCTTTTTGGGGACAGGAAAAAGCAATTTAAATTAAGCCTAAAAATTAAATTAGGGAAGCACAGAAACAAACTCTGCAAAAATAAAGTTTCTTACCATCCAATTCAGCAGCACCCACCCAGCTGTGAGGAACAGAGGGTGCAGCTTTGCTGGCTGCAGGGTGCTCTTATAGACACATCTCAGAGGTGCAACTTCCTCCACCCCAGTCCCTCCTTCCACCCCCTCTGACCTCAAAACTCACACCTGAGGTGCTTTGTAGCACCTAAACCACAGCTGCAATATTGGGCACAAGGACAAGAAGAGGGGGGGAAAATCTGCTCCCAGCCATCCCCAGAACCCAAACGCTCCATCTGGAAGCAGCTCTGCATTTAGAACAAGCCTCCAGCAGCACCCTCAGGGCATTAACAGCGGGTTAATTAACACCAGCTCCCACGGAGGAAGGCAAAGCAAGGCCAGGTTTGGGAGCTTTGAGCTGGGAGGGCGAGCAGAGGCAGGCCCAGCTCTGCACAAGCAGCTCTGTGTGTCCCAGAGTGGGAGCAGAGCAGCTGCACCCCCCAATCCCACCGGAGGGAGGGAGGGAGGGAGGTGCCCACCCCAGGCTGCTGCTGACTCGCTCAAGGTCACGCCGAGCCAAGAACACGGTCCAGGATTCCCAACCCTCAGTTGCTTGGATCGTGCTTCCCCCGAGGAACATCAGGGATTTAATATTCTCTCCACTGCTCGGCACAGAAAGAACAGAGCACTTGGCTTTCAGCAGAGCTGCTTTGGCTGTGGCAGCAGCTGCTGCTTCCTCCTGCCCCCCAAAGCAGCCACCACGTCTCTTTCCAATATTTTAATGAGTCGCTACATCTTACACTCATAATTATAAAAGAATAAGAATCCATAAAAATATTTTCTTTTCATAATACGCACTTAAAATACTCCAGGGCAAGTCAACGTGGTTCGTTTGGGTGGGTTTTGTTTGTGTTTTCGTTTTGACCCTGGCAGAACCCTTGGCTTGAGGGGGGGATGTGCTCCCCTGAGGTGTGATTGCTCAATCCCCCTCCCCAGAACTGCAGTTCCTGTTGCCCAGGTAAATAAAAACCAGGAGAGAGCATTGCTGAGTAGACGGGCAGGGGGACCAGTCACTGACCCGCAGAGAACTGAAGCACAGCCAATTTCAGTGCACATTGGAAAGCTCAGGGAAGGACAAGGGGGGTCGGGAGGCGGCACAGAGAACGGAGGGAGGGAGGATTGCATAAATATCATCCATCTTGTGTTGCAAAAACCCAAATGCTGCTGTGAGCTCTGGAGAGAGGCTCTGGCTGTAGCCAGCTGCCAGTGCTACCTGTTGGCACAACTCTGTGAGAGCGGCCATGAGAGGAAGGATCAGAGGGCGCCGTTACCGGCCCCGGCCACTTCCTCCATCTGCTCTGCAAATTTAAACTTGAAAATAGATATATATAAAAAGAAAAGACTAGTGTTGCATGCTTCTGTAGACCTCTCTTCAGCTCCCAGGGCTCCAGTGTGGCAGCAGGGCCAGGACACAGCCCAGATCCCCAGGTGAGCAGTAGGTAGTTCTCTTCCCTCGCACTCCTGGCTTAAGGCAGCTTCTGATTCGGCTCTTCCGTTTCCAACACAGGCACTGAGTTCTTGCAGGTAAGAGTTTGGGAACTGCACAGGTGCAGTGGAAGAGGAAAAGGATTGGGGAGAGAGAGATGGACACAAACCTCAGCCTCGGGACACAGACCACTGTCCATTGATTCCCAGGAGAGAGGGAGTAGCAGCAAAAAAAGCATTGAACAGCCAGGCTGGAGGAGAGGAGGAGGACGAGCAGCCGAGCAGGGGCAGACCTCCAGCTTGGAAAGTGAGAGAAGGTGGCACTGTCCAAAGGGAAGGTGCCCTCCAGCTTTTCCCCCTGGCCTGGGGGTATCCCCAGCCTGATGTGGGCACTCAGCCCCTTGTGCTCTGGGTTGGACGCTGCCGGGGAGCGGGAGGGCACGGGGCAGGTGAGCTGTCAGTGTCCAGTTTGCAGAGGCTCGTGCTCTCAGAGGTATTCTTGTAGAAAGTGCAGCAGCGTGATTTCGTAGTGCTCTCCTGACTCAGGGCACCGAATACTGTGTCTCTCGTTGGGGTAGATCTGTGCCAGGGCAGACACGGGGCATTGGTCACTCAGCAGGCATAGAACTCCTCCCCTCAGCCCTGCTCCCTCCATCCAGTTTCCACCAGGACAAAGAAGTGCCAGGGAAGGTCTGGAGCACCCCCTCCCTCACTGCAGCCACCCCTGCCAAGTGGGACAGAACAGCTCGTGGAGGAGGAAAGTTCCAGGCCCCAGGGCAGCAGCCCTGCCTGCACATGCCACATCTGCCAGCCATGGAACAGCCACAGTGCCACCTCCCGGCCTCCTCCCGAGTCCAGAGAGGTGTTCACTGGCCCCAGCATCGCAACAGGATGTGGGGGATCTGCCTCTGTCCCCAGAACACACAGCAGGGAACTTCCTCCAGATTGATGGGACCTTCCCTCCCCACTCCTGTCCCTCCTACCTGCAGCTGGTAAGGTTTTCCAGCCCGGATTAGTTGCGATACCAGGAAGTTGGTGTGAAAAAAGTGCACATTTTCATCCAAAAACCCATGGAGGATCAGCAAACGATTTGGCCTGGACATGGGGTGAGAGATAAGGAGAGAAACAGGATGAGAAACCAGATGGAAAACACAATGAGGCACCAGATAAAAGCTCTGCAGAGGGTTTGAGCAAAGAGTTTCCAGCTGGACAAGCCAAACCCAAGCAAGAGCAGTGCCAGGCCAGTGCCACAGGCCTCAAGCCCTCCCTGGCAGCGGGGCTGGGGGTGCTGTGGCCCAGCTGCTGCCGAGTTAAAGCGGACCAGTACCCCTCCATTCCTGTGGGACTGAGCAGAGCTGCAGGAGCAGGTCTGGGGCAGGTACTCACTCGTTGGGAAGCTTTTCCACGTGCAGTGCCACCGAGCCAGCCTCGTAGCCCTGCTGGTTGTTCTCGGGGACGTCCATGTAGCGCTCGGTGTAGCCGGTGTCGTAGGCCATCCACACGGTGACAGGGGCACCTGCTATAGCAATCTGTCAAACAGAGAGGTGCCACCACACAGCCTCCATTATGGCCTGCTCAACAGCCCCAGTGTTCCCTGCTTTCCTGGAGAGGCAGGAGAAAGGCTCTGGGCTGTTCTGTCACTCAGATCAGGATTCTCCTTAAGCAATCCCACACACAACCCAGATTCCTCCTCCTGCTGTTCCTCTTGTGGTCACAGTGGGAAAAATTCCTGCACATCAGCATTAAAGGCCTCCCCTCTGCAAGGAGGAGTTGTGAATGATCCAGAAACTGTGCTGGGGACTTGGGATGGGGAACAGCACATCAGTATGTCCCTGTATGGCACACCAAGCCCATCCCAGAGCCACCCTCCTCCAGCCCCCGCCAAGGATGAGCTGCAGCAGGACACAGGACTGGAGTCGGGAGCTCCAGGCAGGCAGGACAGGGGGACATTTCCACCTGTCCACCCTCAATAAACCAAAGGCCAATTCCAGCTGCCAAGAGGGACAGAAGCTGCGAGAGCCCAGTGTCCCAAAGGTGCCAGCCCCACGTGCAGGCTCACCTTGAAGACGTTGGGTTTACAGATGAGCCCCATGAGGGACAGAAAGCCCCCATAGGACCAGCCGTGGATGGCGACCCGGCTCAAGTCGACGAACCCGTATTTTTCTGCTACATAATGTAAACCTTCCACCTGGTCCTCTATCTCCACCTGACCCTAAAAGGCAAGGAGGAGGCTCATGTTAGTGGACTTGATAAATTTAGAAACTTGAGACACAAACACTCACACAGGAAACGACCAGCCACCACCCTTAGGAAGGACAAAGGATCAGAGATTCCCCAGCACAAGGAGGACGTTACCATTTGGTTTTTCAGGGCCCCTTCAAATTTGAGGCCTCGCTGGCATGATCCCCTTCCATCAATCACCACCACAGCATAGCCCAGGGATGCCAGCGTGTTCAGCCGCAGGTACTTGATGCCTTTGAAGGAGTTGTTCACCAGCTGCACCTGCACAAGGAGGGAAGAAGAGTTTCAGAGCTGAGCAGCTGCCTTCCAGTGCCTTCCTGTGTCAGTGGAGGATCCTGAGCTGGACAGCAGCCACTCATCGAGCTATCAGAGCCATAGAAATCAAACCACATGCTGGAAAAGTCATCTGAGGTTTGAAGCAGAGGTCAAACACAGGGACAAAAGGAGTAGGTTTAGATTGGATATTATGAGGAAGTTTTTTGCTGTAATGGTGGTGAGGCCCTGGCACAGGGTTCCCAGAGAAGCTGTGGCTGCCCCATCCCTGGATGTGTTTGAGGCCAGGCTGGATCTCTGAACAATCTAGGATAGTGGAAGGTGCCCCTGCCCATGGCAGAGGTGGGACTGGATGGACTTTAAGGTCGTTCCAACCCCAACCATTCCATGATTCCATGACAGTGTTCATTGCTACCCAAAGTGCAAGTCTTAATGCATGACTGACAGAGCTCTGCCCTGGGCAGCAGGCCCAGCCCTGACCCCAGCATTCCCCTGGGTTTTTACCTGAGGGCCTCCATACACAAAGAGCACCGTGGGATGCTTCTTGCCAGGCTGCACATCGTGGGGTTTGTAGACCATTCCGTAGAGCTCCACGTCCGACTGCGTGCGGAAGTGGAAGATCTCCGGGGGGACGTAGTCTGGGGGACAGCCTGCAGCAGGAGGGTCACACACAGTGCTGAGGGACTGAGCAGGCTCTGCTCCCACCCCCTGAACCAGCCCTGTCCAAAGCTGACCCTGAGCAGGGCTCCTTCAACACCAAACCACGCCAAGGCTTAGCAAAGCCCCTCCCTGGGAAGCACAGCCTCCACCTGCCTGCACAGGGAAGGGATTCCTCAGGAAAACCTCACTGGCTGGGAGCTCTCCAGTGGGCACTGTGCCACAACAGCAGGGTGGGAGAAGGTAACAACAGGGATGGGACAAAGTGTTTGCAGTAGGGGTTCAGGTGCTGCTGTGAGCTGTACCTAAACCTTTAAAACCTGCAGTGCAGAATGGAGCAGCCACTGTATCCCAGGTACTTGTCCCTTCCCTCTTCAGACAAATCACAAATAAAAAAGCACCTTGAAGTGTTAAAGGCCAGGTGGAACAGGGCTTGGAGCAACCTGGACTAGTGGAAGATGTCCCTGTCCATGGCAGGGCATGAGAACAGGACGGACTTTAATGTCCATTCTCACCTAAACCATTGAGTGATTCCACAGTAAAACCACATCATTTTGTGTGTGTGTCAACTCTGTACACCCTGGAGCAGGACTTTTGCTCCATGTGTGAAACACACCAAAACCCACAGAACATTTCCTGGGCAAGTGAGAAATATCTCCCCCACAAGATAACATGATTCACCTTCCCTCAGAGGGAAGGTACTCAGACCCCTTCCCTCCCCATCACTCTTGGCTATGGCTGGGAGAGTTCTCACTGAAAGGCCCCACTGGCCCGTTCTCCAGGACTTACTGGCTGCCTCCATCATGCTGGCCCAAAACTTGGGCTGCTTGTGGAGTGGGTCATCGTCAGAGCCGCTGAGCTTGTAGATGTGCACACAGGGAGGAGTGCTCACACTGCTGTAGTGGCTGATGAACATGTCAAAGTTCTGGCAGGGAACACAGGAGAGTCAGGGGATGAGGTCCTGCACTGCCCACGTCTCAAGCAGCGCTCAGGACTCATTACTGGCACAAGTCATTGCCATTCCCAGTTAGGATCCCTGTCAGTCAGCAGATGGGAATCCAAGGAACAACAAACCTGGCTCATGGAGCAGCTGTGGGAGAAGCCCGGAGTGGTGAGGCGCATGATCTCTCCTGGAGACTCGTAGCTGACCACGTAGAGGTGGTGCTCCAGCGGGGTGTCCTTCGTGCCTTGGAAATACACCAGCTTGGTGGCCTCATTGACCCAGATCTGTGCCAGGAGAGAGGTCTCAGGGACAGGCAGGGACAAGCTCTGCTCCTCTGCCAGCCCAGAACACACACAGACCATGACAGGGCTGCTCAGGGCAGGGGGTTGAGGGGCCAGAGAACACACAGAGCGCTTGGGAGAACTGCAGACAACACAATGCAGTGACAGACAGCAGTCCCTCAGCCCTTTTGTTAAAGGCTCAAAACATTTGCTTATTAATGGGCATAAAAAGCTGGGCTTTGCTCCCTGCAGGTTAACAGGAAGCCATCCTCTTAACAAGGAATATTCTGTGCTTATATGACAACTTACAGAACCATGGAATCATTTACAAAATGGAAAAACCCCCTCCAAGATCAACCATGAACCCAGCAGCACCGTGTTCACCACTAACCCACATCCCCATGTGCCACATCCACACCCTTTTGAACACTCCCAGGGGTGGTGACTCCCCACTGCCCTGGGCAGCCTGTCCCAGTGCCTGATCACCTTTCCAGTGAAGCCATTTCCCCCATCTCCAACCTAAATCCCCCTGCAGCAACGTGAGGCTGTTTCCTCTGCTCCTGTCCCTTGTTACCTGGCAGAAGAGCCCAACCCTCACCTGGCCACAGCCAGCATGGCTGGATTGTAAAGGTACAGGTATCTTTTTTCCAGCCACCATGGTAATGAATTCTCATTCGTGGGAGGACCAGTCTAACAGCTCTCAGCACCAAACTTTGAGACACATTAAAATAGGTTTTACTGTCCAGATAAAGCTGTTTCTAAAAACCACCCAGTCAGGCAGGAACAGAGGCGACAGCTTTTAAATCCTGCATTGATCCAGCAACAGTAACTGAACTGTTTTTCCACCTTACAGTTTCCAAATGCTATTTCTGGCTAACCCACAGTTTGAAGACCCCTGTGAACAGCAAAGGGAAAAACATCCAACTCAATTGGCCAGGAAAACCAGGCAGAGCCCTGTGGAGCAACAAATGCATCAAAATAATTGCTGCTAACACAATTTTAGCCATAACACATGCAGGGAAGAGCTGTGGCCAAAATCAACAGCATGTACAGTGAGAATCCACATGGGGAGGGACAGCAGGTTAATTGCAGATTGAGGAAAAGCAGCAGAAACCAAAAGCTTGGAGCTGTTGGTCTTTTAAAAAGCGAGAAGTGAAAATCCAGATTAATTGGAAATGAACACACAAGGTCTTTATTTTGACAGAATCACCTGGGAGTGTTAAAGATCAGACTCAGAGTTAATTCCTGAAGCAAAAATGAAACTAGGTTTCTACAAGATTAATAAAAATTCATTTCTGACTGCTCTGCAAGCGACAACAGATACAGCTTCTCCATATTCCTCATATTCCAAATTGCTTTCTATTCCCCAGCTGCCTTGTTCCTAAAGGCTCTGTTGAGGGATCAGCTGGAGACCAAGAGTTCACTCTGAGTGCCAGGACACATTTCCACATTGCAAGAACTCATTGGAGTTAAAATGCCTCAGCAAAGGCAGCAATCCCCAGCTTCTCCACAAAATGGTTCTTTGTTGCTCTTAAACCTCAGACTTGTGTCCTTTTTTATGGCCTGAGCCACTCCTGGGATTTACCTAAGGAGCAATCTGAAGTCTGATTAAGAAGGCAATCAGATCCATGTGCACTGGCCTACAGCACTTCTGGGGAAAGCAGAGGCAGCAATAAAAACAGCAACAAAATGAAGCTTAAGCAGTTCTAGCAGGTCCCAAGCGTAAGGGAGGACTCAGGCCAGGACTGGGGGCAGACAATGCAGAGCTGAGCACTGCAAGAAAATAAAAATAACCCCTACCTTGGATCCGTGCCTCGCCAGCACCTCCCATTCCCCACCAGTCAAGGCAATCTCCTCCTTGATGGGACATTTGAAATCATCTACAAGAGAGACCACGAGCATAAATCACTGCCCTCCCCAAAGGACAGCAGGAGGGGGAGCTCCCAGGGCTGCAGCCCTTACCCTCACTATGGACACAGGGCTGCACCCAGTCGTGGCTGCCTGGCTTCAGGATTGCTGTCACCCTGTACAGGTGACAGAACCCTGTTTTGCACTCGTTGGCTCGGATAAAGCAGAGCTCTTCCTCCTCCCCTTCCGGCTGGATGAAAGGATAGAAGATGTCATGAACCTGCCACACAAGATGAGAAACCTGTGAGTGATTTGCTTTACCAAACCCCTGATTCAACACCAAATTTGGGACTGAGCAGCAAAGCTGCTGTAGCAAGGACTTAACTGGATACCCAATCAGCAGGAGAATGGTTAACTGGGGGGAGGAAGGGGCAGCCTGTGTTCTCCTCCCAGCCCTGAGTCTCTTACATTTATCCACACATCAGTGGTTTCTTCATAGATCACAAATGGCTGGACATTTTCTGGCACAGTTTTGGCAAATTCAGCACGCTGCTCCTCATTTTCTGGGACTGGAATAAAGAGTGCTGGAGGCAGAAGGACTAGCTGGAGCCTCTGCTGAGGTCTGTCTAGGAACATAGCCCAGGCACTGGGGAAAGAAGTCGGAGGTGAATGTCTGTACCACAGAATAGAGGTCCCTTTCCAACACTCAGAACATGCATCCCTTTCTTCCCCCCGCTGCCAGAAAGGATTTGGGCATCTGAATGCAAAGCTTTTCTCATCACTGCTGCTTTCTAATCCCCTGGAAGCTGTGCCAACACACACGTACTGCCAGACAGCTCTGGTATTTCACAGGGGTATCGCTCAGGCGAGATGTCTGACAGATTTGCCAGTGCCTGTTCCAAGGGAGCACTGCTAACACAGCCCTGTCTCCAGAATGGAACTCCTCCTTGGACACCCCTCCACCAGGAAGCACTGTTTGTGCTCCAGCTCTCCTCCAGCTCAAGTGATCACCCTCCAAGAGCTCTGTCTGCAGCCTCCTCCTCACGCTCTGGCAGGGAGAGGCACAGACCCAACACGAGTGCCAGGGAAGGAGTTGCTTCAGTCCCAGCCCTGCTCCCCTCCAAGGAGAGTCCCTGGAAGTGGTGCTGCACTGCAGGCTCTCAGCATGACAGATGGCAAAGCACAGCCACCCCAAGGCCTGTGAGTGCATCCAGGGGAGTTTCATCATGAAAGACAGATTTGAAAAGAGCCAGTTCTCCCCCAGCACCGCAGGATTTCAGGAACTGAGATATTCAGCACATTTAGATAAGCTCTGGTGCAGAACATCACAATCACCTCTGGGATTACCTGCTGGAAAGCTCTCTAAATTTCCTTTCCAGAGCAGAAAATTAATGATGAGTTACAGAATGCCACCTTCAAAGACAGCCAAGTCACCTTAACTTAATCTGCACACACACCAGTTAACGGCCAAGCTTGGGAGGGGGAAAAATTAAGAACTTTAAAAATTCAATCAGATTAGGGTGAATTCTGTAACTCTTCAGGCAAGACTGTGTATGCCATTTGGAGCAATAGCCAGCCCCAGAGCAATCCTTCTCTTTGGACACACTACATGAAGGATGTGGCACCACAGACCCTGCCCCCGTCCTGTGACTCAGGCTTTGATGACAAACTGTGCCAACAAAGATAAAACCGACCACAGAACACCCCCATTTTCAGCAGGAAACACATTGCACCTATGTTAAACACCTTCAGCTTCAAAGAATTCCCCAGGACTGCCCACTTATTGTATCAATGTCATTTAACTCTGGTTGTGACAAACCCCAGCCTGTCACCCTGCTTTGCTCCTACTTTTAGGATGTTACAGCACTGAAGAAGCCAAATATTCATGTGCCATTTCTGGCACTAAGGGCTTTAAAACCAGGTCATGAACACAGCAGAAGCATGTTGAGAGTCTGCAACCAGAGGAGCCCTTGGGAAAATTATTTTGGGAGGAAAATGGACTTACTATTTGCCATCCCGGGTCCATCCAGCACGGGCAATGTACTCCACAGTGGGAAACAAGGCAGCAAAGGGTTGCACCAGCTCTTTGTCCTGAGCACACACAATCTGCAGCAAAACCAAGGCCCAACATCAAATCAGAGCTCCAGAGCTCATCACCTTCTCCCAGGGAAGCTCAGGGAGATGGTAGAACAGTTTAGCTACTGGCATCAGCAAGAGTCAAGCCAGGAGAAGCAAGCCTTGCTACAAAGAGCAGGAAGAGAAGGGAAAAACAGGCTTCAAAGAAAAATGATTTTGGCATTCAGCCACAGGGAAGGACACAAGCAGGGACTGAAGCCTCGGATTAGACCTGGCTCCAGCCCTCCTGTCTCTGCCATGGTGCACCAGGCAAGCCCCACTTTCCCCTTCCCTCCACATTCCCAGCTGAATCTCCCCCAGAATGATTCTTGTCAGCATTTTCAAGTCTTTCTGTTTCTTGGATAAACACATTAGAGATCCATCTATTACAAGAGAATAAAAAACCCAGACTGACACTATCTAGGATTTCTTTGTGACCTTATTTTAATTCTAGGGAGCTTCAAAAACCCTCCTGTGCAATGTCCCTTTCTGAGTTATCACTTACCTTACCCTTGCTGTCTGTTTTAAATTCTGCCAGTTTCAATGTAATCTTGGGGTTTTTGCTGCCTGCAGAGAAGAAGTGAAAAAACACCAAATGATCAAGTTGAACATTCTGTGGTTACACAAAATACAGCTTCTAAAGGAGAACTGCCCCTGGTCCTACGGAAATGGCTCTGTGTGAATTTACAAATATCAAATATGTATGTGAGCAAACACCAGAGTTCATTCTGGGAATGGGAACAGTTTGCTTTGCCTTCCCTAGCTGGCTGTGCATGTTCCCAGGAGGGAGAGGAAAGATGGGATGCAGAATGTATTCCACAATATGCCACCAGATATATTCCACTTCCTCAGCAATCCCTTCATTTAGGGCTGGGATTTAAAGTTCAGCCTTTCTTGCAGCAGGTTTTGGGATCGGAGAGCCAATTAGGTCTCAACTTTTACAACCTGTTTCTACATCCCAGTAAGTGCCCAGATTAATGATGCAAAGTTTACAGCCCCAATTCCACTGCTGATTCCAGCAGGAGTCCAGAGCTGCCTCAGCAGCTCCACGTGTTTCACCCACCTGTCCTGGGGTACCGATAGGAATCTGTTTTTCTCTCCTCCAAGGCAGGTGAAGGAACATGAATTATCTCCACTTCTGACTCATCCACTTCCTCATACAAGATCCGCAGTGTTTTCAAATCCTCTGAACCTGGGACAGAGAGCAGGAATGTTTACAACAGCATTTCTTGCTGTTTCTGGCTTGCCTGGAGCACTGGTGCAGAGGGAACACCTGTTCAGCCCCAGCTCTTAGTGACCACCTGCAAACACTCCACGATTATAATCCCCTCAGTGCTTTGTTCCTTCAGGTGATCTCCCCAAGAACAGCCCAAAGGCAAATCATGCTCAGAACCTCATTCCTAGCCAGAGGCAGCAGTCACAGTGCCAGGATTTGATGAGCAGAACAGTGACTGACCTTCTGTGGACGCTGTGGGACACCACCAATAGCCCGTGAACCGATCAAACTCCTCCTGAATGACAAAAGTGGCTACACCAGCAGACTTGGGGTCATCCAGAACATTGGATAAGCCTGAAGAGGAACAAAGGCGAGACAGCATTTGCATTTACATCTCCCTGGAAAATGCTGACCCAAAAGATAAATGCACTTGTAAGAAATAAGCCAGGAATGTGGGTATTGCAGGCCAGATTCCTCAGCAGGAATCCCCTTTGGGGTGGAGGAAGTCCCACACCTTTATGGCAGTAGGTCATCCGCCTCTCCTCGCCCGTCTCGATGTTTGCCACCCACAGGTCGTTGTTGTTAATGAAGGAGAAGAAGGCTGGGTCAGCAGGGCAGATTTTGGGATCCATCCGTGGCCCCGTGCACTGAGTCTTGATCTCCAGAGGCTTCATTGGAGACACCTATGGCAAGAGACACACACACAGAGCTGGGTGCCACGTCAGCTCCCAGCTCTGCAGAGAAAAAGCCTAAATCAGAGACAGCACAGCCCAGGGGATGGTGGCAGATGTGGCCCTGACAGGACACAAGAGCCACAACCATAACCAAAGGGGTGAAGATGTGGAAGATGTGGAGATGAGGAGCCACAGAGATACTCCAAGGCTGAAGCCCCTCTGGAGCCAGGCTGGGAGAGCTGGGAATGTTCACTGCAGAACACCTCAGAGCCCCTTGCAGTGCACGAAGGGGCTCCAGGAGAACCTCCTGTGAGGGTGGGGAGGCCCTGGCACAGGGTGCCCAGAGCAGCTGTGGCTGCCCCATCCCTGGCAGTGTTCAAGGCCAGGCTGGATGGGGCTTGGAGCACCCTGGGATAGCGGAAAGTGTCCCTGCCCATGGGAGGGGGTGACACTGGGATGGGCTTTAAGGTCCTTTCCACCCCAATCCAGCCTGGGATTCCAAGTGTAGCCATCTCCAATCCAAACCATCAAGCCCCTTTGAGGTGGGTCCATGAAATCCCTGGCAGACTCACCATGAACCCATTCTTGCCCCCATCTCGACAGTGGAAGAGGCTGTTGCTGGCCTGGAAGAGGAACAGGCCACTCTCACTGTGGAAATCATAGGATGTTATCCCAAAGACACCCAGTCTCTTGCGCTCCCTCAAGAGCTCCTCCTCTCTGGAATACATCCCGTGGTGAGGGGTTGCCTAGAATTGAAGGAAAGGAATACCTGAAAGGATTTGCAAGGAGAGCAGCGTTCACAGGAGTGCTCTGAGCCTGTCACAACACCCCAGCTCAAACAGGCAGCAGTGTCAGGGTACAGGTCCCCAATTCCTGTACTCCAGGCTGCAGCTGTGGGGTCCAGGAGGCCTAAGCCCCCCACACCGCCCAAATTCCCCTCTCCAGGAGGGCTGAGCTGTGAATCTCTCAGTTCTACAGTTGGCACTTCAGCACGAAGTGAGAACAGCTGCCTTGCTCTGCTTATGCAAATCGGATGTAACCAATTAACTTAATGACGTTATCTGCAGCCTTCACAAACAGTTTCCATGTCAGACACTGCAAACAAAAGTTCTTCCGGGATCTTGAATTACCCTGGAGAGAACTCGCAGCCCAAATGGGGTCAAGACAGATAAATTCTGCTCCACCAGGAAATTTTTAAGTAGGGCTGAAAAGACCAACACCCTCCAATGCTGTCAGAGACAAAGGACATGAAGATACTGAAACCAGGGAGGGGAAAATTCCCTCCCTTTCTGGTGCACTCACAACAGTGTAAGGCAGAAGCAGCAATTTAAACTCAGCTTTTCCAACTTTTTAAAAGCAGGAAGGATGACAGACACCACACAGATGTCCCCACCACAGCATCACCCAGTTTCCCCAGGCTCTTCCCACTCTGGCTTACCTGAAAGTGATCCAGCATCTGTTTCCAGGACAAGAGCAGCAAGGCCTCCTTCCGTACCTTTTTGGGAATCTCTGAGTAAAGAAGGGAATTCTCTCTGCTACCATATGGCATTCCTATTGGGAGGACAAAAGCATCATCCTGCTTAAGATGAATTAGCCAGGACAAAAAGGCCCATGAGCAAATTCAAACAGAAGTCTGGAAATGGGCTGGGGCTGCCCAGAGACCTTGACCCACATTCCTTCCCAAGCAGCTCCCAGATCAATCCCAGAATAACATCTAAACCACTTAGATATTGATTTGTTTGGAATTTTCCTAAGCAAGATTTCACATTACCCCACCTCTCCAGAATGTTTTAGGTCCAATTTTCCCCTCTGTGCCTGTCCTCCCATGCTCCAGATCCACTCTAAGAGCACCACTCCCTGAATGGGTGACTCAACATTACTCTCCACACTTCTCATACAGAAATTTGCTACAGGGACCTGATTCAGGCCAAAGCAGCAGCTTGCAAGGGGGGAATGAAAAGCCTGGAAGCTCCAGAGAGCTCATTCAAATGTGAAACAGTATCCTACAGAGTCAAAAGACCTTGTCATTTTACATAAGCCTTTGACTGTGGTTATCAAATGAGCTCCTGGCCTTCATCCAACTTCCAAAACAACCATCAAATATCCTGACGTGTGATTTTGACAGTTTCCACAAAAACAAAGACCATGAACTTGCCCTCTACTTATGCTGCAGAGACTCCCTGGATCAAAAATTCACACAGGGATCTGTGCCCTGATACTGCCTACTCTGCACATGTTCTGGGCAGAACAGAGAGATTTCTGAGCTGGCTGACCCAGCAGTAGTTACTTCAAATTAAAACTGAAATATTAATAAGTGCTCAGGAAGCAGAGCAATATGTGAAGATCTAATCCTCAGAGATCCAGGAACACCAAAGTGCTGAGCATTTGGTGTTTAACATAAGCAGCATCTGCCACGATACAACATAAAACTCTGTGGGGATGGCCCAGGAATGATTGAGGATGGCCATACAGGAAAAACTGCAGAGAGGAACAAATGACTCTGGACACACATATCTGACACTCAGGCAACTGTGACCTGGACTTCCCTTCCCCTTATGTTAGAACTTTCTCCAGTGACCTCAGGCTGACTACAATCAATTGGCATTTACAAGGAAAATATTGCCTTTCTCCCCAAAAGATAGTTTACTTTGCTTCCAAATGAAATATTCAACCCTACAGCAAAGTTCATCAGGACTCTCCATCCACTCCTCAGTTTTATTTAAACACTTTAAAATGTTATTTCATGCTGGGGCAGTAACAGCACACTGAGTTAAACACTTGTGAACGTACAGGCTGCCCAGAGAAGCTGTGGCTGCTCCATCCCTGGGAGTGTCCATTTATTATGGCAAAAGAATCAGCATTCAAATCAGCATTTACCCTTTATTAGGGACATCTGAGAAGAGGTACTCCAGGATTACCTGGCTGATACTGATCTTAACTGAGGGATTAATCTGCTCTAAGCCCTGTGCAATTCCTTAAGGAAGGAAACACTGAAAAGGCACTCGTGTATCCTCATTCCTGGTTCTGGCTCCTGGAACAGTCACACCCTGGCAGAACACCAACCACCCAGTAGCTGGTTTGGTTGCCATTTCATACAACAGAACGTTTAAAAAAATTTAAAATTAGCCACTTAGTTCTTTAATCATCTAGATCAAAACCAGTATCAAAGTGAACTGGAAATACATTCAGCTTTAAATCAAGCCTCACTGCTCAGACTTGACAAGAAAAATATGCCAGTTCTGGATCCTGTCCTTCAGAGCAGCACTTGTGTCCCAAGAATTTATGAGAACTACACAAATCAAGTCACTGGCACACAGGAGCTGCTTAGTGACAGCACAAATCAGTCCCTCAAACCCAGCATCGTACAGTGACCTACACTCAAAACCTGGAAAAAGAAGGAAGGACAGCAGGGTCACTTCAGGGCAGCAATAACTGCACAGAGTTGCACATCTGGCAATTTTTGTACTGGCCCAGTAATGATCAGTTCATGCCCCAAAGCACAACAAACTCTTTATAGTCTATAAAGCTTGCCATGTTACCGGCCACAAAATGATCCAGTTACTAAAATCCAACAACTCTGTCACTAATTACGTCGTGGCTCCATCTGTAACAAGGGACCTGTACAACACGGAATTCTGCTTTCAGTCCCACTGAAGGAAAGGGATATTTCCCTGCAAATGCCAGGAACTGCTCATTCCCACCTCAATTTTCTTCCCTGCTCTTGAAAGCATCCTACCTTCATGATACCTAATACAGCAGGAGACACCACCACTCTGCCACTAATATGTTGCTACATGTAATTAGTCATTACTGACAGCGAATTTCTTGGAAAGTCAGTCTGGTTAATGAAGCAAGTAAATCCCATTTCTCCCAAGCTACAGAGGCACGAGATAGTCCCTTCTCTTGCCCCATCCCCTGCGTGACAAAGGACACAGAAGTGCTGGCTGGCCAACACTTCCCCTTGTCACAGCTGGTCCCTGTGTTTGAGGTTTGTCTGGCACTGGGGAGTCCCTGCTCAGTCTCAGGCTTTGCGGAACATCCTGCAGGCCTTGAGCCACGTTGCCCAGTCTCAGTTCCCAAATCTCACAGAGAGAGATCCCTCCCATCCCTTCCTTTCCCTTGCCTGCTGGGTTTGGAAGAGCCCCACGTCCCCCTGGATGCTGGCACGAGGCTTACCCAGGTAGTAGAGGCGGTGGGAGTGCGGGCTGGACTCCTCTGTTTTCCGGACAAACTGGAAATCATGGGGAGCTTTGTTCACTATCATGCCTGAGTACTTCCTGCTGCTGTGAATAATGTCACGCAGCCCATCCCAAGAATGCTTTTGCACCTGGAATTGGGAAGGCACATCCTCCATCTCGACCACTTCGGAGCTGTCTGAGAGCGTGTCCACTGCAGTCATCCTCGCTTCCCCTTCAGAACTGGGCAAAAAACTGAGGGAGGAGTAGAGGGAGAGAATTGAGCCTTAAAATCAAGCAGGTGCTCCTTGAACTACAGATCCTGGGACTCTCTGCACTCAAGGATTACATTTGAAACACATTGAAAGGAAAAGTCCATCTCCCATCCCATATGGAATCCTGCAAATGAAGATATTGACCTCAGAGAACTCCCTCTCCCAGGGCTGGCTCTAGAATAAGCTGTTAAAGGAAGCTCAAGCAGCAGATTCTGGTGCAGACAACAAGCAGCTTGACTCAAAGGAAAACCACTCCAGGAATTGGGACGGATATGTCATCAAAGCTATGACCTATCGTAAAGGCACATAAACTCCTGCCCCGTGAGGAAGTGGAATCCCCTTCCTATCCCAAAGGAAAACCTGCCCATAGCTTGGGGAGAGAGGTTCAGACCCAAGCACAGCAATTCACTTACCTGAGGAGACACTGAGGCCTGGAATGATGTAAGAGAAATGGGAAATCAGGAAAAAAAGTGCAACTGCTTTGCTAAGAGAGAGAAGGCAGCAGGAGCAGACCCTGGTTGTATCCTGAGAAACGTGGCACACATTCCTCAGAGATTTCCAAGTGAGCAGGTGGGGAAGGAGAGGACAAGAACCGCCTCCACATTAACACAAATGTTAATTTGAGGTGAGGAGGACCCACAGGCTTGCCCAAGGTCAGTGACGTCATCCACTGCAAAGCAGGAATGAGCTGAGGACTAGGGAAACCTGTTTCTGACATCCCACTTGAGAAGCAGGATGTCCCTCCAAGAGGACATTTGAGGGGTTTTGAAGGTACCTGAAAGAATGTTACAGAGAATTTCAGAAGAACTTCAGTTTACTGGACAAAATTAGCCTGGATAATTTTGCTCCAAGGAGACAGAATCAGCCTTGTGCAAGGGCTGAAAATGTAACATCTCCTCAGACTCCTAAGTCCCAAAATTGTACAAAATGTGCCAAAAGTAACACAAGAACAAGCTCCTAAAATAATTCTGTAGGTACTCCTGGTACCTACTGCCCAGCAGTAAATCCACAGCTTGAAAACGGACAAAGAGGAGTATTTTCCAATCAAAGGCAGGCAGGAAGCCCAAGTGAAACCACAAAAGAGATGTGGGATGTTTTAAGACTGTGTGTCTGTGGCCTCTGCCTGTATCCAGGCTCTCCAATGCAGCAAAATCACAGCTGAAGGCAGAACTGCTGCCTGTCAGAAACACATGACAGAATGACCATGAAAATCCATAAACTGAGTGCAATTCTCCCAACCCCATCCCACTGCAGGTCAACTCAGCCAGTTAAATACTCTGGCTTTAGCTCACAAAGCCTGGCCCTTGGGTAACTCTCACCCAGCTGATGAATCCATCTCACTCAACCAGGCTGGCTCCTCACAAGTGAAAGTTTAACCTCTAAAACCAGTCCACAAATGTGATGCTGGTACCTGTCCCCAGCTGAACTGGAGCCTGGAGCCCCTTCCAAAATGTACTGCCATGATTTTATCATGTGGACAGCACAGCTCTAAGCTTGGCACTGTTCTCATCCCGGTGATTTTGACACTAGAATGGAGTGGGGAAGTGGGATAAGCAAAGCAGCCACCACACAAACTGAGGTGGCAGTGTTGGGAACTAGCACTGGCACTGCTGGAGCTTGGTGGACTCTCACAAAATCACAGAATGGTTTGAACTGGAAGCAACCTTAATGATCATCTAATTCCAAACCCCTGCCATGGGCAGGGATACCTCCTCTTCCCAGAAGGGAAAAAAAAACCTCCTAAAACTTAGGTCCTGGCATGATACAGAGTAAAAGGAAACTCAGATTTCTGCCTCTGTCACTACAGCCGCCTCTGGAAAAAGTCGTAGTCAGTATTTGGCAACACCGTGTACGTAAGTAAACAAGTACATGGAGTAACTTATCTCAGAGTAGATTTTGGGATTACATTACTCAAACGTGAGCTGGATCAAGACACCAGTTATTAACCATCTTAAGACAGGCAGCAATAGCACACAGAAGATTTCCACCTTGCTGGAGAAGCCCTGTCCCTTCTGCCCCACGCTGAGGCAGGGACTGAGATGACTCAGAGCTGTTGCAGGAACACTGCCCTCTCCACTCCCAAAAACATGGAGCTGCCCCTTGGGGGTCTTTTAATGCCATTTGTGCCCTGTCAGGTGAGGTGGGTGAGCCACCAAGCCCTCCTCTGGAGGAATGTGTTAGTCTGCAGGGGACAACAAGCACAGGTGGGAAATCAGAACCCGGAAAAAACCGTAAAGCTCGACGTTGGAAGTGAGTGAAACAAGTTATTGCCCTGAGTCACTTCCTGACTCACAGATCCTGACACAGAGCTCCCTGGCCAGGACTGTAGAGATGGGACTTCTCAGAACCCTTTCTCAGTGCAGAGGTGATTGCTGCTCTGTCCCACAGCACGCAGAGGCCACACAGGGGCCTGGACATACCTTCTCCAACTTCCTGCAGTCTCGTTTTCCAGACGAACCCTCTTTATCTTCTGCATTAACTACTCAGAGAGCTGGGCAGGACAGGAAACTGGGGAGGAAGAGGGGAGAAAGGAGATTTCATACAACTGCTGGGTAAAAGCTTCTTCCATAGGTCACATTTCCAGCTGAGTGGGGAGGCACAAATAAATCCTTGGGTTTCATTCCTTGGTCCAAATCTGTTCTGTCAGCACAGCCTGGGTTTGAACAGCCCTGATAAATCTGAGAGACTTCATCTGAACAACGAGGCCCAGTGAACTCTGTGGTGTGCCTCGTTCCTTCCCAGAAAATTCTTCTTAAAATCCGAGAATCGTGAGCACTGAACCTTTCTGTCACCCCCTTCCCGAAATCCTGGAATTCTTGCAAGTATCAGGTACTAGAAACTGATAAAACAGAGGTCTGGTCCATACACTTAGAGGGAAGAGTCAAACAAAGGACACACCATAAGGAGCCAGCCAGAGGGTCACAGTCCCACCTGGGACATAAAAACCACATTTATCTTCCAAGCCTGAATGCTGCTTCCCTGTGCCTCAGCCTGCTGCCACGAGGAACCCTGGCTCCCCACTCCAACCTGCTCTCCAGGAGCACAGGAAGGTGCTTCACTGCTCTCCTGTCTCCCCAAGTACAAAGGTCTTTAGCTCTGAATCACAGACACACTCAAGGCCCGCCACTGCCTTTTGTCGAAGCTCCTGCTCTCCCCAAACAGCCATTTCTCCACCAAAAGCGCACTCACAGGGGACCAGGAGAGACAAAGCCTGACAAAGGAACTCCCCTGCTGCAGAGGAGAGCAGAGAGGGAGGAAGCAGCAGCGTTCAGCAGTTGAAGGGCAGTTTTTGATGCAGGCAGGAAGGGCAGCGGGAGCGATGCTCAGGAATGCTGAGTAACCTGGTCTGATCTCCCAGCTGAGCCTGCCTTGAGCAGGGGTTGGACCAGAGACTTCCCGAGGTCCTGTCAGGCTCGGCTGCTCTGTGATTTTAATGACTCTGAGGAACATCTCAACCCTCATTGCAGCCAGCCCAGAGCACGCATTTCACACAGGGAAGGAACAGTAAAATCTTGAACCAGGAAAAAAAAAAAGCAGCTGAGCAAAATACACAAAAGAGATTAGGAACCAGCGTGAATCATTCGGGAAGAGCCAGCGGAACACAGGAACAGAGTCACCTACAGGAGCCCTTACAACGTGTCCCTGTCGTGGCCGGGAGCTTTAAGATCTCCAAAAATTAAAGCAACCGAGGGTGGGATAAACCGCTGGAGATTTCTCCAGAGAGGGATGAGCTCTGGCAAAGGCTGCCAGCAGCCCGTGTCCCTCTGCAGCTCTCGCCGGGAGCTCTGCCCTTGGTGCAGAGGAAAGGCCGGGATTCGGGACAGCAGGAGAGGGGGAATCCCCGGGGATGGAGCATCCTGTGCCCCTCATCTCCCTCCCTGCTGCCCACGGCTCTTTCCCGTGCAAGGGGAGCGAGCAGCCCCTCACCCGCCTCCCCGCGCCCAGCCGGGGCTGCTGGGGGGGACACGGGACCCCCCTCCAAGGGCAGGGGCTCCCCCATCACCCCATCCACGGGCAGCCTACGGGGGGAGTGAACTGCAAACCACCCCGAGGGCCAGGCCTGGGGCCGGCCCGGGCGAGCAAACGCCCCCCGGGGCACGGAGAGGCCGCCGCCATCCCTAGGGGGGAAAGAGCCCACGGAAGGGGCAAACACCGCACCCCCCGGGCACCCCCAGCCCAGGGCAGCGGGGATGCGGCCCACGGAGCGGGCANAGCGCGCGCGCGGCGGGAGCGCGCCCGGGCGGCAACAGGGAGGAACCACCGCCTCTAGCGGGGCGGGAGTACGGAGCTAGTACAAAATGGCACGGAATGGATTAGGTGTTGGAAAAAAGTCTCTGAGGTGATCCAGTGATAGTCGCTTTGTCATCCATGGAGCTAAGTCTGGCCTTAAACACTTCCAGGGACGGTGAGTCTGCCGCCTCCCTGGGCAGTCCGTGCAATATCTTCTTGGAGAGGGTGGGGACAGAGAGAATTGAGGCTGATACAGGGTAAAAAAAGCACGGAGGAAAGATCCTTCTCTCCCTCAGAGATGTGCCCCAAATTCAGCATTTACTGCCGTCGTGGGGCGGCTGTGGAGCCATTCTCATCTTTCGTTGTGCTTTGCTCCCTTCTAGAGAATGGTTGGGTCCCGCTGGGTGATGCTCCTGAGGGAAGCCGGGCAGGTTGAGCTCAACGGGCGTTGGTGGTATAGTGGTTAGCATAGCTGCCTTCCAAGCAGTTGACCCGGGTTCGATTCCCGGCCAACGCAACTTCGTTTTGTTCTTCTTCATTCTCTTTTTTTTTTTTTTCCCCGTTTCTCACCGATCCCACCCGAATTGAGATGCACCGGCACGCGGAGCGCCCGCCCGGCTGCGCTTTGCCCACTTGAGCCCCGGCGGGAGGCGGGCGCTGGTCAGCGATGGGGCGCCTGCTGCCGGTAACTTCTCTTCCCGACTCGCGGTGCAGACCCCGAGTCGTCAGGAGACGGCGGGAAATAAATAAATAACTCAGAATAAAAACCAAAAAAAACCCCAAAAAACTTAAGGCCCCGCAAACCAAAACAGCAAGGAAATTAAAAGCCAAAAAAAAAGAAAAAACCACCCCGAGAAAAAGGAAAACAGGTGTTTCCGCCCGGGATCGAACCGGGGACCTTTCGCGTGTGAGGCGAACGTGATAACCGCTACACTACGGAAACCCGCCCTGAGAGAGTCTGCCTAGCGACGGCCCATGTTCCCGCCATGGCGGCTGAGGGGACGTGGATCTCCCTCACGGCGGCCTCAAAATAAACCTCCCGCAAACCCCTAGAAGCGCCGCGCGGGACACCCAGTGATTATCATCAATGACTAATTGGAGTTCCCAGACCCACGCTGGTCTCAGGAGAGGACTGAGGTGCGGGTCCCGGGCAGTGTTTCGGGGGTCGCCTCAGAGAGGACACAGCCCCACATGGAGGTTCCCGCTGAGGGGGCGCAGGGCGCTGCTGAAGAAATGTCGCGTTTCCCTAAGGCAGCTGCCACCAGATGTCGGTAGAATAGTGGCGACAGGGAGTGGAGCTCCCTGGAGAGCCACCCGGGAGGGACAGGACCCGCCTGGCCCAGGGGACAGGGCCTGGAAGAGGAACGGCTCCCAAGGACAGATCTGTTGACAATCACAGATTCACAAGATGCCACACTGGTTTGAATTGGAAGAACTTAAATCTCATTTCATTCCACCACCTTCCATGAGCAGGGACACCTTCCACTGTCCCAGGATGCTCCAAATCCCATCCAGCCTGGCCTTGGAGACTTTCAGGGATCCAGGGGCGGCCACAGCTGCTCTGGGAATTCCATTCCAGGGCCTCAACACCCTCAGTCAAGAGCTGAGAATCCCAGATAGTTCTAAGTTTGTTCCTCTTACCCTACTGCAGTGCTAACAACTTACTTAATGGCAATCTTTCTCCTTTTGGTAAAACCTCAGCCCTTGGAATCAGGTGGTAACATGAGAATTATGTTTTCCTGTTTTGTTTTCTTTGTTGAAGTGTGTTTTATGCTCTGCTGGCTGCAGAGAAAAGCTTAGAAGGGAGAAATTAATCATAAACTCAGATGAAAGCAAAAAGAACCTCACTTTTAGTAACACTTGTTCTTACTAAAATGTACTTTTAATTTTACAATTTCATTTTACAATTTTGTAGCTGATCTTTTGATTTGGGGCCAAAAGGGGTAGAGAAGAGGTTGTCACTTGTCCTTTAACTTCAGGGCTTGCCAGTGCTTTATTCTGATCTGATTTATGATAAGGATTATAATGTTACATCCAGGTCTGTGACAAACCCGATGTCTCGGGACTTGTTTGCTTCGTGTTGTTGTTAAACATCCTGGAATGAAATCCTTTTTGCCTGCAGCTGGCAGAGCTGCAGAGAGGACTGGTTCCAACCTTTGCACCGAGCATCAGCTGAGCGTGCTGGGGCAGAGCTGATCAATAGCTGGGGGCAAGGTCCCCTCCCTCGAGCAGGGGGAAGTGGATCTGTGAGTGACCCAAGACCATCCATGGGAAGACTCAAACGCTTTGGGGTTTGTTTTTTTTTGCAGCCCTCTTTCAGCCTGGCGATGGAGTGGAGAGAGGAGCCGCAGAACAAACAGCGCCAGTGAGGAAGCTCTTGGAAGGTACCTGTGGGAGGCAGAGGCAGGAATTCCATGGAAGACATCGTGCTGTCGGTGTGAATTCCCAAACCCACCCGGATCCCGTGGTGGTGCCTGGTTCTGGCAGCACCACACCGAGTCGTGGGTTCTGGATGCTCCTCGCGTGGGCAGTGCTGGCTTTGGGGGCCCTCTTCCCAAGCTGGTTCCTGCTTGCTGGAATGGCCCCCGGGGATGGTCTGGTTTTTCTGACAAAGATCCATTGTCAAGGACGGCTCAAACTTTGCCCACAGGACAAAGAACCTGCAGCATTCTCCCTTCCAGTCCCTGACCTATCCCACTTCCTCCACTCCCAACACTTCCCACCCGTTTGGCCCTGCTGGGTGTGGGAGCCCCCTGTGCCTCACCCGCTCCCCGCAGAAGGTCCCCAGAGCACGAGGAAGGACTGTGGCAGGGAAAAAAGAACCCGGGGGCTCATTTGGAGGTGAAGGCTGGATATTCTCTTCTATTATCACCAGCATCTGCCCTTTCTGAGCGAGGAGCCCTCCCCCAACTCTCACCGGCGGCCGTGCTCGGCTTTGTTTCCCTGACACGCTGCGCTGGCTGCACAGTCCCATTCTCCCCTTTTCCTCCCTCCACTCCCAAAGCCTGCGTGGCTGTTCCAAGAGGGGAGCTGGAAGCACCGTGGAGCAGGAGAGCTGACAATCAGGGCCAGGAGACAACGCTGCTGCTGTGCACAATACCCCCCCAATTAGCCATTCATTTCTTCTGCCTCTGAAACAGGGAGCACAGCCCTTGTGCTGGGAGATAAAACAAGAACGGCTTCAATAGCACTGATTTAAATTAGGTCAGGCTGGCTTTTGTGTGGCAGGGCCCACACAATGGCTGTCACACGACGGTGGAGGGGAGCAGCATAAAGGAAAAGAGGCCAAGCAAGTGGCACAGATGCTGGGAGTTGGTGGGTGCTGGGACATTGGGGTGTGTGTGTGGGGATAGTGGAGGGGCAGACACTCACCCAGCACGTGATGCTGAGGCATAAAAGGGGCAGCGTGGTCAGCAGGGAACAGAGGGGTCACACACTGCCTGGGCACAAACAAGCTCTGCCACACCACAGCCATGTGCCCTCGGGAAATTGGTCTTTAACCACCACTGGTTATGAGACAAAGGCGTGACAAGCTTTGGACCCCTCAGGACAAGAAGGACATTGAGGGGCTGGAGTGTGTCCAGGGAAAGGAACAGAGCTGGGGAAGGGTCTGGAGCACCAGGAGCAGCTGAGGGAGTTAAGAGGGCTCAGCCTGAAGAAAAGGAGGCTCAGGGGGACCTTCCTGATTTTTGGGGTGTCCTGTGCAGGGCCTGGAGTTGGACTGATGATCCTTGGGGGACCCTTCCAGCTCAGGGTGTTCCATGATTCCATGCCCTGAGTTGCAATCCCCAGTGTTGCCCAATTTCTTTCCCCTCACAAGTTCCCCAAAAGTCCATGCCTGGCCTGAGCACCTGGTGTGCTGTGAAATCCTACACTGGCTTCTTTATGGATGGCTGTGTTTGGGGAAATACCAGCAACTCCCTCAAAATGGTCTCAGCTCAGCTTCTCAAAGCCTTCAGAGAGAGGTCCTGGGGAGAGTTTTCCAGGAGGATGTGAGCACTGGAGCCTCGTCCCAGTTCTCCCCCCAGTTTCATTAATATCCTCATTGCTGTTTTTACAGTGGCAATGCAGATGTTCATGTTTATCTGGCCATGGGAGGACACAAGAGCAGCGTGCTCAGAGCTATCAGCAAGAGCCTGATCTTTTCTGCAAGCTGTTGTCGTGGTCTAAATGAATTTATCCAGGTAAATCCATATGCAAAGGAAGGACAGGTAAGTTTAAAATAAGAGTCCACCCCTTCATGTCTCTCAGGAATAAAGGAATGGTCTTTTGTGCCCCAGGTTGGACTTTTACAAGTCCCACCTTGCTACATTAGGCCAAAAACCAGGGGGGGAAATTGTGGGTGTGGAAAAATGGAAGAACATAATCAGCCATTTAATTCAGTCTTTTTGGAAGGACAGCTTGATATTCTTTTGCAGTTGCAAGAAAAAGCTGTAAACAAAAAACAATACTTAAGAAAAATGTTCATCGTATTACAAAGTCATAATTTGCATGCTAAAATTGCAAGTGTTATCATTTCTACTACTGATAGTAAAAAAGTAGGTGAGCCAAAGCACTGAGTGTGCCAGCCAGTGCCAAAAGGAGGAAACTAGGTTAAGCTGAAGTATCAGTTGTTCCTATTCCCCTTCATTTGTTTGTTCACACATGAATAATTTTTTTTTTTTAAATACAAGACAGCTTAGAGCTACCCTGGGCCATCAGCTACAATGGCCTACATAATTCCCAGGCTGATTTAAACACACTGCTTCCCATGGGCACACACAGGCAGCGGAATATTCGGTGGCCACCAGCTGATATTGGAAAGACAGGCACTAAAAATAAGTTGTCCTTTTTAACAGTAAATGTAATTAAGCACTGAAATAGTGCCTGTTGTAGGGAGGTGGCCCTGAAGGCACGGAGCCAAAACGAGACATGTTGTTAGAAGGTATGTTCCCTTCAGCAGATGGTCAGAGCTCTGGTGCTGAAGCACCCAGTGAAATTATCCACCCAGTTCCTGTAGGAAGCCCGTCTGGAGCAACCATAATAGCCCTAATTTCTCTCAAAATACAAATATACGGTTGCTAGTTTTCACTGCTTTACAGCTATACTATTTGGTGTATTTTTAGCTGTTTAGTTGTGAGAACACAACAAAAACAGCAACAGCCCACTTTGGTTTGCATTATGATTTACATTCTAAAGCCCACACTGCAGTGGAGACTGGAGGTGCCTAGGTACCAAAAGCAGTTTAACTGTGGTAGCACAAAAAATGTGTTGTCTGTCAGGGGAAGGTTAGGTGGAATATTAGGAACAGGTTCTTCCCCCAGAGGGTGGTGGGCACTGCCCAGGCTCCCCAGGGAATGGTGACAGCCCCAAGGCTGCCAGAGCTCCAGTTTGGACAACACTCTCTGTCCCTGCACGTGGGGTGACCCAGAAGCAGAAGAGGCAGGAGTCCAGCTCTTGTTGACAGCTTAGGGGTGTGATCATTGTGGGTTCCAAACAAGAAGACATAAAAGTTATATCTGATCATGTTATTAGTGCAGACATCCATATATAAAAATAAATCAGAATGGTACAATTATGTGGATATAGGTAGAGATTGTTATTCTCCAGCAAATGGCATCATCTGGGATGCTCCTGAGTTGTGACTGTGTAAATCCCAGTACTCCTGAGATGGCCTCTATAACCTGAAATACTCATTGGAGTCCTCTCCAACAACCCAAAATCCACTGCAGAAAATAATATGTTCTGCAGAAGATTGGTTCATTCTCTGAATATTTATTTGCTGGTTTGGGCTGGGGATTTTTTACTACTATTATTTGTTTTGTTTATTTATTCTCCTTTTATCAGCTCCAGCTGAGACAAGGGAGGGTGGGAGGAGGGTTTTGTTCCTCTGGAGATAACAGGAGGCTGTGCCTGTGCAGCCATGGTGACAAGATCCAGGGCGCTTTCTGGCTTCCAAGCAATTTGCTCCCCACCCCTGGCTCCCAAGTAAAAGTGGGGCAGATAGAAAGGAGCTTTTGTTTCTCAAGTGCTTCAGCTGTTACTTCTAATTAAGCGAAGAGCTCCAGTGCCTTCCCACTCCCCAGCCGAAGGAGGATGGAGTTGGGGCAAAAGGAGAGCCAAGAGGCCGTGGCAGCTCTCCTCTTTCTAGCTGCAGCCTGGCTGGGTGACCTGTGCCATCCCAGAGCCTCAGATTCCCTGGCAGCAGGGGGGAAGAAATGAGAGAGCCCGAGCCCAGCACGGGGCCGGATGGAAACGACCACCCTGCTGTTCAAGGTGTTATTATCGGTTTAGTGCAATATGTTCCCAGCTTCCCAGACATGCTGACTACCAGCAAATTGCTCTTTCCTTCTCCAGCTTTCCCTGGATGCCGTCCCCTTCTCTCTGAGATGCCAACCGCTGCCCTTAGGTCTAACAGCATTTCTCCAGCCTCCCCAGTGTGCCTGTTTTTAACTCCTACTGGTATCACCGGGATGTGCTGCAGGAGCCAGGTGAAGTGTCAACAGCCAGGGATTGGGCGGGTGGCCTTGGCACAGCCAGGTGGGGTCTGTGGGACAAGGAGAGTGCTGTGGGCAGAGGGCAGAGCTGTGACAGCTGTGAACCACACAGCCCCTGCCCAGCTCTGCAACAGGGAACACAGACTGTTCCACAGCACTGCACGAACATGGGAAGGACTGCCAAGAGAAAAAGAGGGTGGAGATGTGGAGAGGGAGAAAAAAGAATGAATGTAGGAAATAGGAACGCTCAGGAATCCAACAGCCCACAGACTCAAGGTCCAAGCCCTGGCTCAGCTCTGGAAGTTGCCCACCAAGGACTGAAGGAGCCCTCCAGGTCACAGCTGCTCCCCTGTTCCTCTGCACCCACTGAACTCTGTTGGATCTCTTCAGCCCAGGATCTCACAGGGAGAAGTTTAGGGCTTCACTCAGAAACAGATGGTCTCCCTCTTGGGCCCCATCTGCCAGGCGACACTGGAGCAGTTGGTCTCTGCAGTGCTGAGCAGAATCTTGTTTACTTTCCCCTCCCATCCCTAAGGTGATCGCAGGGCAACCCAAGCCTTCTGTTTCAGCCCAGATTTCTAGGAACAGCCAGGAACTCCGAGGTGCGTGAGTGTAACCCAAGAGCAAGAGAGGGCATGTGGCATGTGGCATCAGGGCTTTGGCCAGCCCTGATCTCTGTCACTGTTCAGCAATGGAGAGATGGAGCAGCACCTGGCATCTGCCCCTTTTTCCCCCCTCAGGACACTAAGAGTCTCCATCTACCAGGGATGCAGGGAACTGTCTCCTGACAGCATTAAGCACACACAAAAACAGTAGTGAGACCAGCTCTCCTTGAGCAGCACCAGCCAAGATTGTTGCAGCATGCCTGATAAAATAACTTCTTCTTCTCTGGATTCTGCTGCTGCAACTCTGTGTCAAGGACTGGAGCATATCATCCATCCATGCACCAGCCCATGTTTTCCATGGGGTCCTGCTCTCTCAGTTGCCAGGTTAGGCAGTCAGTGCTCTAATGGTGCTCGCTGAGCAGAGGGCACGGAGCACGGCTTTATCCCTCCCCCGAGGGTTCCCATCCGCGGAGGCTCCAGCCGGGATGCTGCCGGTGGCAGCTCTGCACTAATCAGCCCCGAGGCAGGAAGTGGAAACTTTCTGCCTGCAGCCACTTAGTTTCATTAGAAGCATCACGAGAGAAAACAGGGCCTCAGGTGGGGCAGGGAGAGGCAGGAGGTGGGGAGAGGGGTTTGCAGCCTGTTTGTCGTGGCACTTGGCATGGCAGCTTCAGCTGGAAAGGGGCAGCCCAGCCTGGAGCTGGGGCCTGTCACCCACACTGGTCAGAGCTCTGGAGGTCGTGCAGCTGGGTAAAGTGATTGTTGCAGGATATATTATTCCTATCACTGCAAAGAATTTTTCCCTGTGTCTAGCCTAGATCTTCCTTGTTCAACACAAACATGATACTGTTCAGAGGTGCAATATTAAGGGCTGGAGTCGCTGCCTAATCATGTATTGATTTCAGTGGAGCTGAGCTTGATGAGAGGAGTCTGCCCGGCCTTGCTCCATCCCCCTCGTGCCCCAGGAGAATGTTTTGTGTGAGACTAAATGCCTCTGTAAGTGCCTCTCAGCTCCCTGCTCATTGAGAGCTGTTCTGCACAGACACATTGGAGCAGGGAGGGTGCAGGATCCTGGAGTCACATTTCCTTTTGGCAAGAGGGATTTTATCTACCTCAGTCTGCCTGGGCAGTGTGCATGGTGGGGCTGTCAGTTCTCCTGAGCAGGACTAAGAGCCCAGCCAGGCAGAAATTCTGGCACCACCAGCAGCCCTCTACCCCTTTCTCCCATTTCACTCATGTTCTCACCCAAGAGCAGAAATAAACTCAACTGCTCACACCAGGTCTGATTTCCCTGCTTACATTTTTCACTAAGCCAGCTCAAATAAAGCAACACTATCAGGAATTGGACTTGATGATCCATGTGGGGATTTCAGGATATTCTACATTCTGTGCACCCTGATGGCTTTGGGAGAGATCTGTGACGGGGACAGACAGAGCTAGCAGGATAAATAAGACAGGAAGAAGTGACCTGAAGAACAGAGGCCAGATTCCTGAAGTCTCATTCATGAAAAAGTATTGCTCCTTGTTCCTGGTTTGTGCCTCGTTTGTGAACACAGATGTTCTATTACTCCCACGTGGATAAGCAGTTGTTTTCATGTGAGCTCCTGTCCATCTTCCAGTTAAAGGGTTCATTTGTTAGCCTTGGAGATTTCAGCAGCAATAATCCTGTTTGGAGACACCCACGCAGTTCCACAGGAGCTCTGCCCTGGCATGGAGAGGAGCTGGGTCAGGGAATGCAGCAACCAGGAGATGGAGCAGCTTGGCTCCTCAGCACGCAACAGGAGCAGGCTCGGGAGAGAAAGGCCAGGCCATTACAGGGCTCTTGTCCCTGATGGAACAGATGTGGCAGCTGCTTTGTGCCACAACCGCTGCGTGTTTGCGGAGCGGCCAAAGGACTCCCCGGGCTGTGCCTCGGGCTGGCACATGGGGCCTTTCATTTTCCTCAAGGGCTCTCGAGGAAGAGCTCATTGTACCTGCTCGGAATTAATTCTGCCAGTCCCCAGCCAGCTCATGGACTCCCCGTGCTGGAGTTCAAGACATGCCTTTCGTTTTTTTTCCTTCTGTCTGGGACAATTTATATCCTGGGATGGAGCTGCATCCTAGTGAACACCACACAGACCTGACTTGGAGCCTCCAGGAATTGGATTTTCCAAGTCTCCCTGCAGCAGCTGCTGGCTGACAGCTTTGTCCCGTTCCCTGGTTGCACAGCCCTCATTCCTCCAAGCCCAAGGATCCCCCTTTGTGCTCCATCATCTGGAAGTGCTGTTCTGTTTGGGGTCACCTCAGAACTGCTGGCACAACAGAGCTGTTTTGGTTCTGGCTGAGCACTCGGCATCTGAGCTCTCATGTGGTTGGAGCCCATTTTTTTGCAAGAATGAAAACAGTGGATTAATGAGCTGCTTGTGGCTAATGTGCAGGGTTTCTCAGAACTGGTGCTATTAGAGCCCAGCGTCATGTAGGAGGTAAATGGCAGCACACGGTGAATAAAGCAGTGATATAATAGGTTTAAGTAGTCCATTTCCCTTTGGAGTGTTACTGATAACAGGCCCAAATGCATACAAGACCATTCCCTTAATGAATAAGACTGCTCTCTAGCAGAGCACACGCTGCAGCGCCTCACAAGGGGTTTATTTTCCATCATTTTCATCCAAAACAAGGCTTGGGTGTTTGAGTTGGAGTGGGGTGCAGGGAGGACTATAAACATGGTCTGACCGCTCCACAGGAGACACATCCTTATCCCAGTGTGCTGGCCCTGGATGTAACCAGAGGAAGATACTCAGGACAGGTCGCAAGGCTGTATAAAGAATAAGGCTTCTCCCAACTGCAGTTTTGTAGCTTCCAGCAATCTGTGGGTTTTGCTTGGATGTTGCAGCCAAACTATTACATTTAATCATCACTGATAGACCAAACCTCCATAATCTTGTCTAAAACCTTTTGAACCTATTTATATTTTCAGGCTACAAGATATCCTGTGGCAAACGAGCTCCAAGATTTAATTATGTGCTGTGTGAAAAAGCAATTCTTTTTGTTTGTTTTAAACTGGCCTGCTAATTTCACTGGGGCACTGATTCCCGTGTTGTGAGAAACAGCATCTAAAATACCTGAGGGAAGTAGAATCCCAGATTTTATTGGAAGGGCATGTGATTATGACTTCTATGTGTTAAAAGCACTTCTGAAAATGGAGCATAGGTTCTACTTTTAATGCTTGTGGAAATATTGCCTCCAGTGCTCTTGTTTGCTCTTCAGCTTGTTTTTATTTATTTAATTTTTTTTCCCTTAACCTCTCTTTTACAAGCTACCCTAGTCCCTGACAGATCCAGTTCTTAAGCTTGTTTACTCTGTTTGCATGGGCTTTATTTTTTTACAATATTCTCCTTTTAAGTGCTGCAGCAGCCGAGCGTCTCTTGCGGGAGCTGCGAGCACAAACCCCACCAAGGACAGGCACACGCCTCGGAGCGACCTCTTCCTCCTCATTATGTTTGTGATGGTCTCAATGTCACCAGTTCAAGCACAGGCACATGGGGTTCAATACAGCACCGAGATAAAGGCAGGAGAGACATCCCCACTCCCCCGAGGCGTGAGCGACTCTGCCGCTCCTTGATTGTGCCTTTGGCAGACACCTCATTAAAAGTGGGTTATTCCACACAAACATCCCCTTGTCCTTTCGCAGGCGTAATCTGAGCATGGAGGGAGAGCTCAGCCCCACACCAGCATGTCTGAGTCTGTCCAGACCTCGACTCTAACGAGCTGCTGTTCATTTGCAGCCTTCTCTGCCCTTCCTGGAGTTGTACTTTCCTGGTGCATCCTTCACTTACACTGTCTCACAGGCTGTTTTGATCGTGCCTCCAGCTACTAGAACAAAAATTAACATTACCCAAACCAAACCCAGGACACACTCCTCTTGCAAATCCTTTGGTCTTAGTCCAAATAACGTTTCTTCTCAGTGGGATACACCTCCTGCATGAAACGTTCTGATGTATGACTAAGTTAACTGGTAGAGGAACCAGACTGAATCTTTCCCTTCCCATCATGTAAATGGTTTAGTGGAAGGTGTCCCTGCCTGTGGCAGGTGATGGAACTGGGTGATCTTAAAGATGCCTTCCAACCCAAACCATTCTGTGATCCTCTGTCCTGCAGCCTCCTCCTGCTGTGCTCAAAGCTGTGGCTCTGAGTACTCTCTGCACTGCAGAGAGCTTTTCAGAGACTGCCTGTGCCTCAGTTTCCCTTTGCACTGGAAGGTTTGTAGGTAGATTTGGCAGTACTGAGTTAACAGTGTCGGACTCAGTGATACTAGAGGCGTTTCCCAACTTCAGCTTGTGTGTGGTTCTCTGCTCTGTGTGCGAACAGGTGAGGATTACTCCAGGGCAGTGCAGTGCTCAGAGCAGATGCCTGCAGGTAGCAGCTCCACAGCGGGGGACTGTGGAGGGAGGTGCGAGGAGCTGCTCTGTGTGGAGGCTGCCACGCCTGCGTGTGGGCAGAGCTCCAGCTGCATGTGCAGTGAAAGGGATTTGGGGGAGGGAGAGGAGATTGGTCTACGTGGGAGCTCAGTGCCAGCCTGCAAAGGATGCAGGTAGGCTGGATCCGCGCGTGCAGCTGTGGAAAGCTTCCACCGAGGCCTCTGTGATTATAAGAGACTTTTTAAACACACCTCAGGAAAGGGGTCTCAGACGTGTCCTCGAGCTCCTCTGTGCAGAACTCCCATGGAGCATCTCTGCTCTGGGGCTGTTGTTCAGTTCGTGGTGCGGTTTGCTCGGATGGGCGTGTGCGGGGTGCGTGGGCTGGGATGGGCGTGCAGCGGCGGCCGGCAGGGCTGAGCCAAAGGCAGCTCACGGCTGGGGGAGTCGAGCACGCACCGCAGGGCTCTGCCCGAGCCGCTCCGCCAGGAACATCACCGAATTCCACTCGAGTGCTTTCTATTTCGGCTGTTTCTCCGCACGCCTTTGCTCCCGTCTTCTGTCCGGCTGGCGTCAGGCCCTCGGGACCGAGCCGCGGCTCTCCCTCACTTGTTGAGGAGCATCGGCAGGAGAGGGAGCGGTTCCCTTGGAAACCTCTGGATGCCCAGCAACAAGTCGCTGACAGCTGCCATGTGACCAGGTGCATTAATCAGAAATGTTGTATGAATCAGGTCAGATGGGGCCAAAGTCCAGCGCGCTCCCCCTCCACTCCACTGCTAATTACTGAGCCGCGAGGGCTGCTCCGAGTACGGGGTGGAAAACAACTCAAAATAATTAAATCAAACAGTGACCTTTCCTGTTGTGGATTCTAAGTTCATCCCGGAATTTCTCCATGAAAAAAATCTGTCCGATCCACTCTTTCACTGAAACAAACATTGAATGCAAATGAGTGAGGCAGAGGAGTCTCCCCAGGTGGAAAAGCCAGGGAGAATGAATGTGCCATGGACACAGAGAGTTCCCAGCTCTCTACTCAAAATAAGCCCAACATTTCAAATGAATCTTTTGAGTAAGTAGATCACGCTTGAGACAGTTTGGGCTGGACACGTACAGCTTGCGTTCATCACTTGGATCTCTTTGAAAATCATATTTCTGAAGCCTCAACTGAATTTGCTGGCCAGCATCACCAATTAGAATGCAGGGAAAGGACTTGAGTCCAAAGTCCTGCCCAACAGCCCTAAAAGAAGAGGCTGCAGCTCTCAGGAAAACAGGCAGTGCCTGTGCACGTCTCATCCCTTGTGAACTGCTGCAAAATGGCTGTTCTTTGTAAATACAGAGACTTGGAGCCCCTCTGCTCTGGAGCCAGGCTTGGAGAATTGGGGTTGTTCCTTTACCCTGGGTTTCCTTTCTAGTATCTTCTAGGATCTTCTGAAGGAATTAGGTATCTAAGAACTTGGGCACCCCTCAGCATTTTCCATAAGATGTTGTTTACAGCTTCAGCTCTCATTCTTTTAATATTTCCCCCAAATTTCTGCTTTGCCTGGACCAAGTGAGAGCAGTGGCTTCCAGATTTGTCTCCTGAAGGAAAATCTCTTGCAGATGCATGTCCAAGGTCAGGCCACCAGCAAGACTGTAACATCTTCTCTCACCCCAACACCAATCTACATTCTTTGTGCTGTGACTAATTCGTGGCAAGGTCATCAGGTCCTGCCAGGCTCATGCCCTGCTGCGGGTTTTGTCTCCCAGGCTGTTCACTGATTTGTGTCACACACAGGTACATTCTGCCCCAAACCAGCTTTTATCTCAGGCAAACAATGTTTGCTGTGGCTGGGCAGGGCCTGGGCTGGCACAAGCCAGGCAAAGGATTTGGCCCATGATCCATGGTAGTGGAGGAAAACAAACAAACAAACAAAAAGAGTTGGAAACAGAGCACCTGGCTTTATTGTAATCGCTCTGTAATTTGAATAGCATCCAGTGCCACTTGAAAACGGGCTCCTTCATGTCATCTGCTCTTACTTGCAGGTCTTAAGAGCCCCATATTTACCCGCAGGGATCCATTCGTAGCACAAATTCCCCAAATCAGACCTGAATGTGGGTCTCAAGCATTACCCAGAGATCTCAAGTATCACCCAGACCAAGCCTTCAACTCTGGACCATTTTGATTTCTATCTAATTAATGTTGTCACCAATTATTATTTTTCCTTTGGTATCGTGTGGTAACACATCCCATGCACAGGATATACCAGAAGACAAAGCTTTACTCAACAGGCTGACCATCTAGGGTAACTTAGGGCAGTCTTGAAAAATTGGTGTCTGCAACCTGTGTGTTTTCCATCCTAGAGGTGCAACTCAAACCCATCCCTGCTGACACCCCCAGTCAAACACAGGAACACGAGTGTTTCTGGAGGTGAGGGTTAGGAAATAAATTTGTTCTCAGTGCTGAATGCTGTGCTCCTTGGCACACTTGAGGGGATAGTTCCTGACCTCCTTGCTCTGGAAACCGGAGAGGTCCAAAGGGATTCCAAGTACTCAGATCTGGGCTGTCTTTCAGTTTGGTGTGTCTGGGAAGAAATGGAGGGTTGGGGTTTGTGCCAGCCCCGAAAACAGGATGATAAGGTTGAAGCTTGGCTTCTCCATTGGATGGGAACCCAGCGGGTATGAGCCCCCAGGCCGAGGGACACCGCGGCAGGATGGAGAGGACAGGCTGGTGGCGTTTGGTCCTGGGGAATCCGGAGCGAGTGACCCGCACAAAGCAAAGCTTCCGTGCTCACGCTGGAGCCAGGTGGGCTCTCCCTGCGGGCTGTTCCCGCTGTTCCCCCTCCCAGGGAGAGCTCGGAGCGCGCTCCGCCGGCGCTGCCCCGTTTCCGGGGCTCGCTGCTCCCCGGACGGACCTGTTGCCGTGTGGCCCCGCTGCCGAGCGCCGGTGAGACTCTTACACTGAAGGCGGGCGGTCCCATGATGTAATGCTGCCGCAGCTGCCCGGAGCGGCCGCTGCCGTTGGCCGAGGCGCGGAGTCCCCGCCCGGGCGCTCCGCCCGCCGCCCCCCCGGCGGGCCANNNNCGGGGCGCTCCTCCCGCCGCCCCCCCGGCGGGCCATAAAAGCCCCGAGGCAGAGGCAGGGCAGCTTCCCCGGCCCCTCCGCCGCTCAGGTGACCCAGCGGCAGGTGAGCCCCGCAGGTGCGGAGGCGGCTCGGGGACGCTGCCGGGGGCTCCTCGGCCACCTGTGGAGCCGGTCCCGCCTCTGCCGGGCGGCTCCGGCGGCGCCGGGACCCGGCGGGTGCGGGGAGCGCTCGGGGGAAGGGGCCGCTCTCCCCCGGCCCTGGGGGCAGCCGCGGCGGGCGGGCCGGGGCGATCCGCGG
>VYZP01047756.1:0-20994 GCA_013400635.1 Hypocryptadius cinnamomeus | reverse complement strand
AGATCCCGACCGGATCCCGGCGGCGGGACCGCGGATCAGCACCACGGACAGCGCCCGGCGGCGCCTGCCAGGCGGGGCTGGACCGGGACACGAGCCCGGCACCGGGAACCGGCACCGCGCACCGGCGGCTGCGGGCAGCACTCTCCCGGGACATCACCGCCCACCCGGAGCCACCGAGGCGGCGCTGGATGTTCGCCGGGGCCGGGGTGAGTCCGGCGCGGAGGGCTGTCTGCGGGAGAGGGGAGGCAGGAGAGCGGCGAAGGGAGCGGCACAGCCCGGTCACCTGCCCGCAGGTACCCGCGGCCGGACAGGGATGTCCCCATCCAGCCCTGCCCGGCACGGACACACAGCGGCCGGGAGCCGTGCCACTGCCCCGAGCGCGGCACTCGGGAGGGACTCGGGGTCTGGCTGAGAGCCAAGGGCTGGATGAGGTGGGAAGGGATGTTGGGATGGGTGCGTATTCCAAACACCCTGCCAGCCTCAGGTAAGACACACTCACAGCCTCGGGTAGGGCAGGGAATGAAAACATTTGGGAAGCACGGTATGATTACATGAATCCAAATGTAACCTGCACTTCACGTCTACTCAACATCAAAGCTTTATCCTGGAAATCCCAACACTCTTGTTTTGAAAATGTGTCTGACTGGTAGTTCATGTGTAAAGTTGCTCTGAAATTCCATAGTTTGTAGGAGAAACAGGACATTTCACCAAGATACTGTTGGGAGATGATGCTTCATGAGCAGTTATTTGAAATTATTTTTCCTTCATGGCTGATTCTATCTGACTACTCAAAATCTGCCTTGCAGTAGTGGCACACTTTGGGTCCATTGACAGATTGTGTTATCTTGAAGTGCTCGATGGCTAAATCGGAGTGGATTTTTTCCCAAAATGCTCGCCTCCAGAGAAAAGAAATTTAAAAATTGAGTGTGATCGAATGAAACAAAGTGGTTGGTTTTTGTTTTTAATTTTGACAAAATTAAAACAAAGTATTTACCTCTGGCTCACACTGAAATAAAACATTTTTTTCTCTTTAGATTATTAAACCAAGGATCTAATCTAGAAAATAAAAAAGATAAAATGTTCAAGTGTTTGAGCACTTTGGAAATTAAGCATTTCACAGAGATATTGCCAGCTGAAGTGAGTTGGTGCATTTGTTTTATCTCCATTTTTGGAAGCTGGGATATTCCCTGAATGCATCCCTGTTCATTGGAAATTCTCCCCCAGCTCTGCTAAATGTGTGTTTAAACACTTTGCTGAACAGAGGCTCAGAGGCTCAGCCTGGCCACATCTCCTGTCCCTACATTTGTATTTTTCCTGAGTGATGTTGGCCTCTCAGAGGAAAAGGAAACAAGCTGTTCTCCATTTTAAGGAAACTCCTATTTTTTTACTTCAGAATTAAATATTTTGGGGGGAAAAAAGAAGAAAAACACTTGAAAAGAAAGTTATTTCCTTCCAGGCCTTGACTATCCGCCCAGCCTTTAGACACATTTTATAGACATTGAACAAAGTAAGGGTGGTAATGTTTCCCATGGATCTGGAGTGGAGAGATATCTTTATCTCTCTGTAAATCTTCCAACATCTCCCATCAGTTCTGTGTGCACACAGTGACTCTGATCTGTCCTGAATGCAACAACTGCTGAGGTTCAGTCTGGGCAGTGCCTTCTCTCTGCCAACACCAATATCAGGCTTTTCTCCTTGAAGTTCAGCTGTAAAATAAGGGAAAAAATCCCATATTCTTCACCTCCTGCCCCAAAAAGCCATGCAGAAGAAGCCAGAAAATGATATTGCACCAAATACCTATTCCTGCTTTTATGGGTTTATCTTCACATTCTGGGAAATTACCTAATCAGATTTCATATTTAATATAAAAAATAGTAGGACAGATGATATCATATCCTCAAAGCTAACTAAATTTTGTGTTGTGCAGTCTTGCTTAATCAAAGTTTCATTCCCATTTGTTCAGGACATGTTTTGTCACTTTTTTTTTTTTTTTTTTTTTTTTTTTTTTTTTTTTTTTTTTTTTTTTTTTTTTTTTTTTTTTTTTTACTGGCAATTTTCTGTAGATCTCATAGATGGATCCAACCCAGAGGTCTCTGAAGAACAGGGGACTCAGGGTAAGGTCTGAACTTAATTCAATTTAATTCCTGACCCTTTAAGTATTCCTCAAAATGAGTAAACTGGAAATTAATCTGGCAGGAGGGTCCCATGTCACCTGCTGGAAGGAAATATTTGAAGTTTTGCTAGAAATAAACACCATACAGGCATCCAGATTTTTGTTGTTTAAAATTCAATAGCAATAAAGCCTGTGAAAGGCAGGATCCTTCTTGCCCTCTCCCCCTCCCACCACACAGACAATGTTCCAGGCTCCTGGCTCTGTGTGCCTTGCACAAATATTTGTCTGTGTGTCGCTGCCACTCCACTGCAATCGTGGCATCTGGTAGTAGCTGGGAGACTGGGAGGTGCTTGGGAATCTCAGCAGGAAAAGAGAGTGGATTTCAGACACAAGATCTGCGACAGCTTTTGAGCCTGGATAAACAGGATGAGGTTGTTGTGCCTTTGGCAGGGATTTGTTCTGCCCCAGACACCTGCAGGGGTTTGCCTCCAGCCTCTCTCAAACGCTGCACTGGGGACACAGCCCCTGCCCCACCTACACCCACCCCAGTCCTGCAGCCTTCAGGCCACAGTCCAGGGCCAGAGTGAGATCTCAGGGAAGTCTGAGCAAAGGATTTGGTTTTTCTGCTCACCCAAATCATAGAATCACAGAATGGTTTGGGTTGGCAGGGACCTTAAATCTCCTTGGGACATGGAAATTGTGTTCCATGTGTGTTCAGCAGTTAAAGATTCTGACTCTGGGACTCTGGCTCAGGGGTTTAGGAAGGGCAAAGAAAAGATCTTTCATGGCACACACAGTCTGTGGCTCTGCAGGTGAACACATGGACCTGCAGCAAGCCAGCAAACCCTGTGTGTCCTCGAGAAGAGAACTTTGCCTTTTGATTTGTTTTAATATGGAGACTCAGAATTTTTCATAAACCTACAGTAACTTACACAATGTCAGACCCCACTTTAGGAGAATACAAATGCACTTGCACAAACTTCAGCACTGAACTCCCTCAGGAATCAAACTAAAGTCAAGCACTTGGCTGCACTGAGGATTAAAGGATGTTTCCATAATGTTATGCAAAGATCTCTTTATCCTGTGCTGCTTAAGGCTGTACATTCTTCCTAAGTCATGTTCAGAAACACTCCCTGCCCTGTGATTTTCCAAAGCATTTGACTGTTTTCAGGTGCTCAGCATGACATATTCCAATTAATCCTGATTTTCAGGGACTTCTAAGCACCTGCCTCTTGTAATCGGTCCCTTTCAGAGTGTCTCAAACACAAATATAAGGTGTCCAAAATTGCTAAGTTCTTTTGAAAATCCAGAGCCATGATGAACAGTCCACCTACAAGATTCCAGCCCAGGTGAAAATTGCATGGATTCAAGCCCCCCAAAATCAGAGGCAATAATCAATACCTGCTCCTGTGGGATGACAATGCACCCTGCCATTAGAGCAAAGTCTCTCTTAGAAAGGAGAAAATTGCACCATTCCCAGTGAGAACAAGTGCAAATCTTTCCAGTTCAGCTCACAAAATTATTAATGTTGTGGTCTGTAATTCTGGCTAATCAAATATTCCGTTACTCTGTGTTGCCAGTTGAATGTTCATGGAGAAATCAATGCCACAAAGAGATTGAAAACTTATCCTGAGTTCCTGTCCTCAGACAAGGAGTCCCCATCTGGGGGGCAAAGGCTCCAGCAAAGGGCAGTGCTTTGCAGGCTCAGACCTTGCATGGGTCAGGAGCAGTGGGAATTTCTCAGGAGCAAGGGGAGCAAAGGCCAGTTCAGACAAACCCTTTCCCAAGTGGGAAAGAGCTGGGAATGTTTAAAGAGTTTTCAGTTGCTCCAATAGGTTGTTTAGATCTGCTCAGAGATAATCTGTAGCCTGAAAGCAGAGGGGACAGAGGGGACAGGAGGACAGGGCAGGGCTGAATCCAGATCCCACCAGGATCAGGGAGCAGCAGCAGAGCTGTGCCCTTGCACAGGGCCTGGCTCTGGTGGCAGCTGCTGGTGACAGGGACACCCCTGGGACAGGACAGGACTGACTCCCACTCTGGCTCAGCTGGGAAAAGGTGGCTGCAGCTCTGGTCTGACCAGCTCCTCCTCAGCCCTGCCCAAGGCACAGCGAGAGATGAGAAACAAACTAAGAAAAGGCAATGGTTTGACTGATTTTCGCAATCCTAATTGGAAACCTAAAGCCATTCCTAAATGAGGCACCTCAAATCCCTTGTCCATAAAGACAGACCTAGTGATCCCCATTTCCAGGGTACCAGAAAACCAAATTCAGTGATATCTGTAAAGCTGTGGTGATCTGAGAGCAAATGGAACCAGAGAACAGAAAAAGGTGATTATCCTGTCAGGTTTGGCCTGGGAGGAAGATTATCCATCTATCTTGCCAGACCTATTTATCGTCTGATTTTCTCCTGGCTTAGCTTTTATCACCTTTCTAATCCTCCCCATCTAATTCAGACAACATTTTATCTCAGCAGCTCTCAGCCGGTGCTGACGACGGTGGGCTTGGAGCTCGGGGCAGGTTTTATGTGACCTCACGAGGGGCTGCACAGGTGGGTGGAACATTAATTGCCAGCTAATGAGTTCACAACTTTCAAAAATAAATGAGCTGGTATATTTTTCTAAAAGAGCAGTGTTATACCTTTCTGCTGGTCTGGCAATGAGGGAATGGGTTTGGAAGAACCCATTTCCAGAATTTTTCCAGAAAAATTTCCAGAATTTTTAAGGAATGGACTAATTCCATGTAGCACACAAATCTAAATGTATGCGTCTGTGTACCTATAGCTGTTGTACAGTGTGTATTTAAGTGGATGTGAGGTATGAAATTGGTTTCTGGGATGGGAAATCCTGGGATGCATCATTTGAATCAAGCAGGACTCAAAGATAAATTTGAGGCAGATGATGTTTTTTGAGTATCGCTCATGGTTTGAACCCACTTAGATAAAACAGTGAAATTCCAGGGCTCCCAGTCCCTCACAGGGTTGAAGACCCAAATCCCAGCGAGATGGAGGTTTCTCTGGATACCACAACCCTTTGCCTTTTCCCTTTTCATCCCAAATCAACAGGCGCTTTCCCCACCTCGTTGCTGGTGGACGCATTAGGGGCTAAACTTTATCATGTCCGCAGCGGTTCCTGGAATAGCTGCAAGCTGAGCACTTGGTTAGGGACAGCCAGGAGGCTGGCAGAGATGATTACCTTCAGGCAGTCTCCATGGAACATCCCAGGGTTCCTACAGGCACAACCTAATGCAGGATTTAGGATGCTGAACAGACTCCCATTACAGGGCCAGCCATCTCCACACTTGCACACGGAGAGAGCTCCTCGTTAACATGCACACCAGTGGCTCCAGAACACAGCAGCCCAGTCGGGGCTCATTAAGGGCAAAATCATTCCAAGGGACATTGTTTCAGAAAGGAAAGAATTTAATTTCTCTCAGGGCTGGGGTTGAGTTGCAAAGAGCCTGGGGATTTTGCTCAGGGTTGTGTTGGAAGCTGTCTTGGAGTGTGGAGCTTGGCTGAGGCTGTGGTGGGGTTACCTTGAGAGGGACCTGCAGCATCTGCCCCAGAGGGACCCTGGCTCACCTCAGGGGCACATTAAAATAAATCTTTGTTAAAAAGGTGACTTAAAAGCCTGTGTGTCCTCTGGGAATCAGCAGCTGAGCTGGGAATTGCTCAGGCATGAGCCACAGGCTCTGCTCTGCTGATGGAGGCTCTGTCTGTGTGCCTGGTTCTGCTCTGGCCCTGCCCCAGACCTGCAAAGCTTTTGAGACCAGGAGGGGCAGTTGTGATGAGGAAATCTCAGTCCACTTTTATCAGCAGGTATTAAAAACCCCTAAGAATTATCATTAATAGATACAAATGAGTCACTGCACAGCTCAAATGTCCACTTTCTCCTGTTTACCATGGAACAATCCACTAGAACACACAAGATGTCCAATGCTTTAGTAATACACTGCAAATAAACATCTAATTATCAGGTCTGAGAGGGGAAGGACTAAAAAGCAACAAGGATGAAGCCATTTGTCATCTCAGTTTGATTTCCTGTACAGAGTCCTGCACGAAGTGTGCTGGTAGCTCTCCTCTCCCACGTGTGCCACCGCTCCTCAGGAATAACTCTGATGCCTGTTCGTTCAAAGCTCAGCTCTATTTTAAAAATCTACTCTCTCTGAAAGGGCTGTCTTTAAAAAAACCAAAAAATTGTACAGGAAAAAGGACAAAATTGCTTCTCAACAAAGGGGCTTATCAACAGCCTGTCAATAATGTGCCAAAGGCCAGAACCTGCCTTTCAAAGAGGCTCTGAAGCCTCACGCGTACTTTGAGAGCAATTAAGGGATGTAAGCAACATGATTATTATCTCATGGGTGACATTTTCATCGGCTCTTTGGGAAAAAGAAGAGATGGGCTTGAGATGGCTGTGATCAATGTTCATCCCAGTCCTGCAGAAATGGCAGGAAAACATGTGGTAGATGGGCCTGGAAATCAAAATGCACAAGGAAAGGAAGGGTGGGAGGAAGAGGTGATGAAGACAGAAGGATCATACAAGCTGAAAGAATGAGTTACATGAGAGGGAGAGAACTTGTGAAATGCGAGTGGGAACCTGTAACTTCCTTTTCCCACCTCAGGCCAGGTCTTCCACCTCTTCACTTATCAGGGCACAGCTCCATAACATAACATAACATTCCCAGCAGGAACAGAACATTCCCAGGGACTGAGGTGGTGCCTCAGGGCTGGTGTGTGTGATGGTGGGAACCTCAGAGTCCCATTGCCTGGGATGATGCCTGAGGGGTGACAGGAGCCTGGGCCCCACCCCAGGAGGGTGGCTCAGGGGGATGAGCTCAGCCCCAGCTATCCCGGGTGGATTGGGAGCACAGAGCCCACATGGACTCTGCTGTCGGCACCAGGCCAGGACAGAAGCCAAGCAGAAGCTCAGATGTTGCACATACCCAGCTGTTTTGGAGCTAGGCAAAATGTTTTATGGAAAACACATCTGCAAAAGCCCATCTGGCTGCAAGATTTCCCCAGTTTTGCTGAATTTCTTGTTTAGGAAAACAAACTTAATTGCAGCAGAACAAAATGTTGCTTAATTTGCTATGAAAAATCTCCTTCCTACATTTCATTTTATGGAAAAAATTAGAAATGTTAATGTTGAGTGAAAGAAATTATTTTTTAAATGTTTGAAAATCTCCCTTGTCCCAAAAGATCCTCTTATATTCCCAGCTCCTCTCTGCATGCATCAGCTCAGAGGAGCACATATCCAAATTTCTGTGTGCATCCCCACAAGTGTGCACTCACACCCTGGGCAAACAATTCCAGGCAGTCCTGACAGGCATAAACTGCTCTGCATTCTCCAGGAGTGCCTTTTGAAGAGGATCTTAATAATAAAAATAATGTTATGTTACTAGTTAAACACTGGGAATAATTCCTCCATCACAGGCAAACTGTGCTGAAGCCAGGAATGAACCCACACGTTCCCTGGGAGGAATCCCCAGGGTCCCAGCAGGATGCATTAACAGCACGTCTCTCCAGTGAGCCGTGATGGGAAGAGCACGGAGCAAAAAAAGGTAAAGTGGTTAAAAACAACTTGTATTTTTAGAGCCCAATCTCCCACAGAAATCTTCCGAGATGCTGAGCTCTCCACTTCTGATTTGCAAGGAATAATAGTTTGGAAGCCCAGCTGAGACTCCTGGGCTGTAAATTTTCTGTAATGTTTTTCTCCAGACACATTTGCTGTCCTGCTAATTAATCCAGGTAATGGCTGGGTTGTTTTTTTCCCCTTCAGCAGCAGTTTTCCTTTTTGTTAACACGAACAGAGAAGCGAAGAACCGATCTCTCGAAGGATCCTGGCTGGCAGCAGTACCACCATCTGACTGAAGAGAACCCAGACACACGCATAATCCTCGGGAAAATTCATCTCCACCCTTCGCAGACCCCGGTGAGAGCCCTTGAAGTGGTAATTAAAGTCTATTGAGTGGCAACTGCACCTGTTTAGAGAGGAGAGTGCGGGTAAGAGGTGCACAAAGGGAGATGAGCAGCGCGGAGAGAGGAACTGCTGGAGGTGGGGAGGAAGAGAAGTGGAAAGAAGAGGGGAAAAGGTGTTTGTTGAAGTCGATCCAATCAGTTGTGCATTTCCATCCTGCCCTAGATTTGCTCCCTCCCCGCTCTCGCAGCCACTGATGGAAGCTCCGGGGGGTTTCCCCACCAGCCCAGCCCAGCCCAGTCCAGCCCTGCTGCTCCCGCGGTGGAAATCCGCAGTTCCGCACGGTCCTCGAGGGCTCACAGCAGCCCCGGCTCCTCGAGCTGGCCCTGGGATGTGCTGGCTCTTGTCCCCGTGTCCCAGGAGAGAGCAGGTCCCTGTGTGACAGCCCCGCAAAGCTCGCAGCACCGCGGCAGGGAATCACAGGCGTTCGTGGGATCTGGCAGATGGGACCGAGAGCAGAGTCCAGGCAGGAACAGAGGGACATGGAAGGGACTGGTGTGGGGCAATGCCTGCTCCAGTAAAGATGCTGGGTTTGCCCACATCCGTGGCTCCCAGGTGTTCTGACCCAGTGTCACCTCAGATGTCCCCACGGTCTGTAGGAGACGCCATGCAAAATATATTTATTCATAAATTTTATTAATGGATTTTTACAAGGGCCAGAGAGCCAGAGACCAGTGCTACAGAGTGATCTAGGTGCAGGCTCCAAGAGACCCATGGCTTGATCACAGAACTCCTGGCTCCTTCTGTCACAATCCCAGTGTGACCTCAGATGGCAGCAAACAGGGTCCCAGGCTATCTGCCCTACAGATGAGGCTCTAAAACTTAAGTCAAAGAGCCCTGCAAAAGCTTCTTATTGTAGGAATAAATAATCACCCCTTCCACTCTACACAGGCACTACTGATACCCTTGACTCCCCTTATCCAACCCCAAAATCCATTGGTTTAGGTAGAACAGTAACGTGGGCTTTGTCCCTTGTCACTGCAATTCCGTGTGTGCCCCAGAATCAACTGGGCTGAACCAGGGCTCCTGGGGTGGGAACTGGAGGGGCCAGAGGTTCATCCTGAGAGCACCCCGAGGCTGAGCTGAGCAAACGAGTCAGGCAGAAGAATTCCACCGGTGCTGGCAAATTCTTCTCTCTCACTGGGCTTGATGGCAGCCAGTCCCCTGTGAATCCCTGACCTTCACACTCCACAGGCTGCCTGGGATGGCTCACAGAAACCACAGGAGATTTTTTCCTGTTCCTGACTGTCAGAGCACACAGCCATTCTGGTGTGAATGTTGTTGCATCTGCTTTGGACAAGTCCTGTCAGCAGCACCTCTGCAGCTTCCCAAAGCTGTGCCAGGACATGCTTCGGGGTGTGAATGAGGATAGGGAAGAACTTGCACTCAGAGAGTCACAGAATCCCAAATGGTTTGGGCTGGAAGGACCATAAAGCCCATCCAGTGCCACTGCTGCCATGGCCAGGGACACTTCCCACTATCTCGGGTTGCTCCAAGCCCCATCCAGTTCCACTGACTGTTCCAGGTGGGGTTTGAAATTAGTTGGGTGTCTGATCCAACCATTTGGCTGCAGTTTGTGGAGACAGACACATCCCTGGACAACAGGATAACCTGTCCCAGGGTGAGAGGAACTGTTGTGCCAGCTGGGCAGGGAGGCTGCATGACAACACTAAAAGCCCAACTGCCATAGAATCATCCCTGAAATACCCTCCTTGCCTCTTAAACTCCGGTCTTGTGCATTAACCAACTCATTGGGTGGGAGGGCACTGTGCGATAACTCGCCTTGTTTCTGCCTTTTGACTCCCAAACACTCCTCTCTCATTTTTCCCTCTTAGCCCTTCTGTCCCTCGGCCCTTTTCTCGCTCCACCTTCCCTCTGATTGCTGAGCAGCTTTTTGACTTTTCCATCAATAAGTCTAAAGAGCATTTGAACCGCTCTGGTCCCCCTTCTCTCCTCCCTCCAGTTCCAAATCAGGCAAGCTCATCGATCAGAGGAGCTCAGGAAATATCTGGTGTTTTGTTGTCAGGCTGATAATAACATTGCAGTTGTGAATGGGCTGCTGCAGGCCTGATCATGGACACCTGCAGGGTTTGTTTAATTGCATTTAATGACAAATCCTATACAGAGGAGCATTGCCAGAGAGATTTATTATCCGCCAAAGAGGCAAAGCACAACAGCTCAAAATATAATTTGCACTGAGCATTTTTCCCCCTGCCTCTCTTTAAAGCACGGTAATAAATGACAAATCGGGTAAAGTGGGAGACATGGGGCTGGGGAGGAGGTGGAGGGCAGAGGACAGAGATTGAAACCAAAGGAAATAACAGCAATAAGGCCACATTGTTCTCTCTGCCCTCCCTGTGGTCTGGTGTGGAGGAAATTCTGTTTGTTTAATTTACAGCCTGGAAGTGCAGCTGGGGATCTCTCTGTGGTGAGCCTGGTCGGAGATAGCTGGAGGCCAAGAGTCCCCACTTTTCCAGACAGGCTTTTTCCCGTGTTCTGGAGCTAAGTTTAGCTCCCATCCATAGAAATAATTCCCGAGGAGCCTCCCAGTGCCGGGGAGAGGGGCGAGGTCCAGCTGCCACCAGGACAAGGAGCCACGTCCCTGGAATCTCTGGGACAAAGCAGAAGTGGCAGATCCCTTCCTGACAAATACCACACAGAGAAGTACAGCCCCACAGAGACAGTCTAGACAAAAACCTCACATGCCCCTGAGCTGCCATTTCTGTTTCCTGCTGAACACCTGTCTCACTCTGAACAGGGAATGGCTGGGTGTGAAACCAAGAGAGGAGCTCTTGCTCACACGTCTCTGTCTTGATTTTTACCTGACTGTCTGGCAATGATTTGTGGTAAATCCCTTTGTGGAGCTGTGTCCCAGAACAAGGACTGAAAAGTGTCCTGGTCACCTGGAATTCCAGTCCAGCTTAGCACTTCCCAAACTGTCTTCTCTCTCTAATTCATTCTTCTTTACAATTCATCCTCTCTTCCAGTTATCTTGGGCCGAAGACTGAATTGTCCTGAATTTCTATTTCTAAATATTGTCTCACTCCCCAGATGTTTTCACTGCATACTCACTACTGTTCCACTTGATATTCAGATTAGAATCACAGAATATCCTGAGTTGTAAGGGACTCACGAGGACCATCCAAGCTCAGCTCCTGGTTAAATTTTACCCGGGAGGTTTGGGGTGACAGCAGTTTTGTACAAGAACACATCCCCCTGTGTTCAGCAGCTGGCTCTGTCCTTACACAAACACGGTGTTGGGTAACACCTGGACCTGTTTTTATCTGATTTCCTGGAGAATGGCAGTATCACTAATGCTCCCTGTTAAATAAGACCACCTGGACATCTCCTGGTATCAGCCCCAGCTATCACAAACACTCCTGCTACCTAGGCCAGCACAAAGGGCTGTTATCTCCGAGCAGCACAAATCCCCAGACTGAAACACCCATCTGGAGTTAGAATAAAGTGTCCATAGAAAGCACATATGTTACAAAAAAGGAGAGGGATGGGACTGCTCCCCACGAGCTCCCACAGGGCACAGCCCCTGCCAGCAGCAGCAAACCCAAACCCTCTCCTGTTGCTGCACACTCTTCATCCTCCCATGGAAGGGACAGCCAAGGCTGCTGAGGAATAGTTTTATTTCTTTCCCTTTTTTCCCCACCTGCTTACAAAAGTACCCATAACAGCTGGGTGAAGATGGGAAGAGGCTGTTGCCTGCCTGGTTTCAGTGGCTGAGGTGAGTAAAGCTCTGCTGGACAAGGAATTAAACCAGATCCTTTCCATGGGTGTGAGCCAGCACTGTCCTTCCACACCTCATCCACGTGAGGGATTAACAGAGAAAACCTGGGCAGTGAAAGAAGAGCTGCACCTGAACCAAAGATTGCTCATCAACAGCAAAAGGGGTTTGTTTTCCTTGCTTAGATCAGCCTCTCAGTGGGATTCCAGGAAACTCGGCGCTATCGTTATCTTTCTCTTTGCAGAGTCCTTTTCTCCAGTGTTCCCCAGCATATATTGCATTTGCTTATTGTAGTCAGACTCAAATACAGCTGGGAGACAGACAGTTGACAGAGCACTCCTGGAAAAGTTTATCCCAGGGTAAGGCAGAGGAGCCCCTGCTGAGCCCTGATGTACCTGTAGGGTCTCTGGAGGCAGAAAATGGAGCAGAAACTCACGGGAACAGCACAAATTGGAGAGATGATTACAGGGAGATTTGATGTGGTCTCAGGAGGAACGCTGCAAAGGGCAGCATCCATCCCTGAAGGAGTGACAGGAACAAGGATTACAGGATGAGAAGAACTGAGGAAGGATGCTGGGAGAAGACGTGCAGGAGGACGTCCCTGAGGAGGATGCGCTGCTCTCCTGGCCTGGCTCTGTGTGGAAGACTAGTGATTTTGTTGTTGTGTTTGTAAAGGTAACAACAAATCATAGCCTGCCATACAGCCCAGGCTGCCACAGCCCAGGTGTGCAAGTGTTTTGGGGTGCTGGAGCTCCTGTCGTGGCTTATTCTGCTCCTCAGTCCAAATGTCCCCCAATTCCTTCTTTGGCCCCATTTATATCCTGAGCATGATGTCCTCTGGTCTGGAACATCCCTGGGGTCAGTCCCAGGCACCCCCAGTCCCTCCCCAGTGTGGCTGGACAAGGACAGGAAAGGCCTTGGCTCCGAGTGAGCTCAGCAAGAACAAAAACATCTCTGAGTTATCAGCCCTGTGCTCAGCACAAACCCAAACACAGCCCCAGACCAGGCACGGAGAAGGAAATTCACTCTGCCCCAGCTGAAAGCAGCACAGGACCCAAGGAACTCGCCCCAAACACACCAGAGCAGGGCCAGGACATTTGGACACTGCTGGGACTTCAGTGCCTGGCAGGGCTTGTTTGGAGAGCTGAGCCCTTTGTTTCCAACAGGGCCTTAAAATATAAAAAGAACAAATTTTCAACACCACTCAGAGCCTCCATTCTCAAAGGTATTTAGGTGTGAAAATGAAACTCTTGAATCCTGCTGAGGCCAGTGGTAAAAGCACTGAAATATCTTTAATAATTTGGGTTGTTCGTGCTGTCGAGCGCTTTTCTCTTTTTCCTTTTTTTTTTTTTAACTCACCAGGCTCAGCATTGTCCACATCACTGGTACTATGGCAGATGTGATTTAGGAATCACAGACTGGTTTGGGTTGGAAGGACCTTAAAGCTCTCCCAGTGCCACCCCTGCCATGGGCAGGGACACCTTTCCCTACCCCAGGTTGCTCCAAGCCCCAATGTCCAGCCTGGCCTTGGACATTCCAGGGATCCAGGTGCAGCCATAAATCTGTTGCCAGAAGAGTTTTAAACCTGTACAAATGGCTGTCATTTGATAGTGCCTGAAAGGAAAGATCCAGGTTTCATAAACCACAACAGCTCTCCCCCTGTCTTTTACTTCCCCACTGACAGATTAAATCCACACGAAATTTGGAGGGCAGCAGTGCAGCCATCAATGCTGCAATGGCCAGGCTGGTGTCTGATGTAAATGAAACTTTGATTTACTGTTCTCCCAGAAGCCTCCCCAGCATGTTCATCCTCTGCAGGCTGATCAAAATCCTCCCTCCCAGGTACCCCCGGCCTCATGCCCCACACAAGCACAGAAAATAATGTCATCAGAGCCCTGCTGATGGAGGCAGTTACAGGACAAAGGCCCTGCAGCAAGGTGGGGATTGGGTCATCGTTCCTGCTAATGTCAGGGTGCCATTTCTCCCTATTTTTAGAATTGTTCCCTTTGTAGAGCAAATTGCTTAACTATAGAGACAATCTGGTGTTCACTGGCTCTGGGAGCAGGACCCATCTTTCCTGCCTTCAGGAAATCACACAAACTGCTGAAAGCTGGAGATGGATAAAACCTGGGTACACAGGAGCCTGCAAACCTCAATTTACACTGAAAAACCTGAGGAGCTGCTGCAGCCCTGACTGAGCACAAAGGAAATTTCTGCAGGTTTCTAAATTATCCACTTTCTGCTTCAGAAGGAACTCAGGGATTCAATAAATCAGTATGGACTCTGCTCCTAAATTATTCTGATGCTTTTGGAACTCTTAGCACATCTCCAAACATCTCCACATTTTGAGGGGAGAGATGGGGAGCAATGGATTAGGAATTCTGGAGCCTTTCACACTGAGGATGTTCCAAACCATCCATCCCAGCCCTTTGTTGTTCTCCACATCGTACACCGTGGTTGTCCCAGACACCTCAGCATGGATTGGAGCTCTTTGGCGTCAAAGCACAGCAAACACGAGCTGTAAATTCTGAGCTTGCAGCCTAAATAAGCCAGGCAGACAGAGAACAGTTATTATTCCTGTGTTATTGGCAGGGAATTGAGACACAGGAAGATTAAATGACTGGCCCAAGGTCACCAAAGGAGCCTTCTGTAAAGGTGAGGGCTCAGCCTGGATTTCTGAAGTCTCTGCCCAGTACTTCAGCCATCCATTCACTTGCTCTTTAAGTACCCTGTCATTATTTCTGTGAAAGAAATTATGCTCCTCCTGCAGCAGCCAGCACCGTGTAATTCTGCTTGTCTGAAAGGGAATATGAAATGGCAGTTTCACAAAAAATTAACCCTCCTGCCACGCAGCCTGGCAGCCCTGTCACAACGTCTCATTTTCTATCTGCTCTTCCTCCCGTGGGGATTTAACTCCCCTCTGATTCCCAGAACTCTGGCTGGGGCTTTTTCTGTGTTATCCCAAAAACCCTACCCAGGCGTCCCCTGTGGGGTCTGCAGGGCAGGGATGTGGGGGCTTGGAGCCCCTCGTTCCTGCCCCAGCCGTGGGGATTCACCCAGTCCTGAGCTGCTGCTGGCACGGGGAGGATCCCGGCAGCTCCGGGGAGGAGCAGCAGCAGCTGGAGCTCAGCAGGGGCACCGGGAGCAGCCACAGGTCCCTGGCACCCTGAGGGGATGGCACAGATCAGAGGGGGATCAGCCACAGGTCCCTGGCACCCTGAGGGGATGGCACAGATCAGAGGGGGAGCAGCCACACATCCCTGGCACCCTGAGGGGATGGCACAGATCAGAGGGGGACCAGCCACAGGTCCCTGGCACCCTGAGGGGATGGCACAGATCAGAGGGGGATCAGCCACAGGTCCCTGGCACCCTGAGGAGATGGCACAGATCAGAGGGGGACCAGCCACACATCCCTGGCACCCTCAGGGGATGGCACAGATCGGAGGGGGAGCAGCCACACATCCCTGGCACCCTGAGGAGATGGCACAGATCAGAGGGGGAGCAGCCACACCTCCAGGAGAGCTGGAGACAGACTTGGGACAAGGGATTGAAGGACAGGACACAGGGGGTGGCTTCCACTGCCACAGGGCAGGGATGGATGGGAGATTGGGCAGGAATTCCTGGCTGGGAGGGTGGGCAGGCTCTGGCACAGGGTGCCCAGAGCAGCTGGGGCTGCCCCTGGATCCCTGGCAGTGCCCAAGGCCAGGCTGGATGGGGCTTGGAGTGGTCTATAAAAGGTTTGGGGTGAGGTCCTGCGGCTCCAGCACGTTCCACACCCAGGGGTCCGCAGGGAGAGGCTGCTGTGACACTTCTCCTCCTGCTCTTTATTCCCTCATTACTGAGAAATTTCTTATTAATGGAAAATCCATTTCCATCAGCTGCACTTTACCCCACGATGTCTCTGAGCCCACCCAGGAACGGGGGCGGGCTCTGAGCTGGGTTTGGGACCTAAAAACCTGTGTGGTGTTCTGGTGAATTCCTAATGGATTCTGTGGAGGGGAAATTAATAGGAAGCTTTGGTTAATAGATACTCCAGATAAAAGAGTGAGTGCATCTGGTCACCATGGCAACACGAGAGCCAGCGGGAGAGGAAATGTCACCGTGTCTGTGCCTTGACCTGCAGCACAAACAGCCTGGGAGCTGGGGGTCGGCACTGCCTGCTCACAGAGGGGACAGGGACAGGGACACTCCCAGGCTGGATATTCACAGCCCGGGAATGCCCTGACACACCAGAGGGTTCACGGTGTTCAGATGGAACTCGTGGGGCTTTTTCTGGGTGAAAACACGAGGAACTCGTGCCCAGAGCTGTGTGTCTCCACAGCCCTGAGGGACAGCTTGGACTTGGTGATCCTGGAGGGCTTTTCCAAGCTGAAGGACTCCCTGGTTCCTCCTGCCCTGACGTGCAGGGAGCTGCCCTTGCACAGCACTGACACCCTGCAGATGTTTAAGGGACCTTTGCCCCTTTTCTTCTCAAACACAAAGTCGCTGTGCCACAGAATTCCAGGAGGTTTTGTGCTGGAGGGACCTCAGAACCCACCCAGTGCCACCCCTGCCATGGCAGGGACACCTCCCACTGTCCCAGGCTGCTCCAAGCCCTGTCCAGCCTGGCCTTGGGCACTGCCAGGGATCCAGGGACAGCCCCAGCTGCTCTGGGAATTCCAGCCCAGCCCCACAGGGAACAATCCCCGGGCACAGACCTCATGTGGGAATTCTGCCACGGACACTCTGCTCCAGGAGCAGCTGCTGCTGCTCCCGGGGACTTGCAGAAGCTGCTGAAGTGAAAATTGGGCTCCTGCTGCCTGTTATGCAAAAGCAGTTTCTTAGCAACAAAAGTGATATTCTGTGTGAAGGCAACAGGCATCAGTGGGATAATCCACTGTAATTCCAGACAAGACCTAAAACGGGTGGATGGACTGAATAATAATAATCATGACAGACAGAATAATAATAATGGAAATAATGAGACTAAGCTTATTTCCCTGGATAGGAGAAACCCAGCTATAAATAAAATACAATGGGAGAAACCCTGTGCCAGTTCTCTGTATAAAGATTAGGGACACCTAAACTCAATTTATGCCCTAAAAATAGACTCTGGTGAGTAAAGCTTTGCTCATCTAAGCCAAGCTATTTATTGCTTGAGTGTTTTCCCTCACTCTGGGCAGGTATTGTTGCTCAGGGATGGAGTAAGCTGGACCTAATGCCCCATGGGGAGAACTGGAGCGAATAAATCTGTGTTCGCTGGTGGGGACGAGGCTTTGCCACCTCCAAGGCAGGAAACTCGTACTTTAGAACGCACCACCAGACCTGTGCAGGGCCGTGGACTGGCCTGCGTCATCCGTGTGGCTCCGCTACAGCTCAGGACATGATGACTTCATAAAACCTGCAATTAAACCACGTCAGATCAATGCTGTGCAGCCGCTGTGTTTTGAAGTGCCATAACATCGAGGAATTTAAGAGAAATAAAACCGCTATGAAACCAGCACACGCTGGGAGTCACAGACACACCTGGACAGCGCCTGGTCCGCGCGGGGCGCACTGGGAAGTGTAGTCCCGGCGCTGGTGAAATCCCGCTAGCGGCGCTAGCCGCAGCGGGCCGAGGAGACTACACTGCCCAGCATGCCCCGCAAGGAGAGGGTGCACATCCTTCCCACCTGTCCCCCCAGCCATCTGCCTTCTGGGAAACAGAGTGCGCGCGGTGCGGCGCCGGGCGAGCAGTGCCGCTCCCGGGACTACAATTCCCATCATCCACCGCGCGTCCCTCTCCGCCCCGCGCGGCGCCATTTTGTTCCGCGGCGCAGCCTGAGATGGCGGCCGGGCCCGGGCGGTGAAGGTCCCGCCGCGCTGAGGGCAGGGAGGTCCCGCCGCCCCCCGCCCGCCCCGCGCCGCGCTGGGGCCGCGCCGCCGCCGGTCCATGGCCTGGAGGCGGCCGCTGGCGCCATGGACCTGCGCACGGCCGTGTACAATGCGGCCCGCGACGGGAAGCTGAAGCTGCTGCAGAAGCTGCTGGGCAGCCGCAGCCGGGAGGAGCTGGAGGCACTGACGGCGGGGCCCGGCGGCGGGGGCGGCCCCGGGGCCGGCAGCACCCCGCTGCTGATCGCGGCCCGGCACGGACACCTGGAGGTGGTGGAGTACCTGCTGGATCACTGCGGGGCCCGCGTGGAGGAGGGCGGCTCCGTCAGCTTCGACGGTGAGACCATCGAGGGGGCCCCGCCGCTGTGGGCGGCCTCGGCTGCGGGGCACCTGGGCGTGGTGCGGAGCCTGCTGGACCACGGCGCCTCGGTGAACCAGACCACGCTGACCAACTCCACCCCGCTGCGCGCCGCCTGCTTCGACGGGCACCTGGAGATCGTGCGGTACCTGGTGGGCGAACGCGGCGCTGACCTGGAGGTGGCCAACCGGCACGGCCACACGTGCTTGATGATTTCCTGCTACAAAGGGCACCGGGAGATCGCCCGGTACTTGCTGGAGAAAGGGGCCGATGTGAACCGGCGCAGCGTGAAGGGAAACACGGCCTTGCACGACTGCGCCGAGTCGGGCAGCCTGGAGATCCTGCAGCTCCTGCTCCGCTCCAAGGCCCGCATGGAGAAGGACGGCTACGGCATGACCCCTCTGCTTGCTGCCAGCGTCACCGGCCACACCAACATCGTGGAGTACCTGATCCAGGGGGGGCTGCAGCAGGACGAGGCTGCGGGGAGCCAGAGTGGGACCTGCGCCTCAGGTGGGAGCCATCAGAGGGGCTGCAGTGAAGAGGGCTGTGAGGGCTGCGGTGCTTCAGCTTCCAGTCAGGACGAGATCCCGAACGTGTTCTGCACTCGAGAGGCTGCTGTGGAAGCGCTGGAGCTGCTGGGTGCCACGTTTGTGGACAAGAAACGAGACCTGTTGGGAGCCCACAAGTACTGGCGCAGGGCGATGGAGCTGCGCTGCGAGGGCGGCAAGTACCTGCCTAAGCCCGAGCCCCGGCAGCTGGTGCTGGCCTACGACTACTCGCGGGAGGTGAGCTCTCTGGAGGAGCTGGAAGCCCTGATCACGGACCCCGACGAGATGCGCATGCAGGCGCTGCTGATCCGGGAGCGCATCCTGGGCCCTTCCCACCCCGACACCTCCTACTACATCCGTTACCGCGGGGCCGTCTACGCCGACTCCGGCAACTTCGAGCGCTGCATTAACCTGTGGAAGTACGCCCTGGACATGCAGCAAGGCAACCTGGAGCCCCTCAGCCCCATGACTGCCAGCAGTTTCCTTTCCTTTGCCGAGCTTTACTCCTACGTGCTCCAGGACCGTTCCAAAGGCACTTTAGCCACCCACCTGGGCTTCTCCGACCTCATCGGGGTGCTGAGCAAAGGGGTCCGGGAGGTGGAGAGGGCCCTGGTGCACGGCAAGGACCCCGTGGCCGACTCGGCGCAGTTCACCAAGACGTTGGCCATCATCCTGCACCTGGTTTTCCTGCTGGAGAAGGTGGAGTGCACTCCGGAGCAGGAGCACCAGAAGCGCCAGACCATCTACCGCCTGCTCAAGTGCAGCCCCCGCGCCAAGAACGGCTTCACCCTCCTGCACATGGCCGTGGACAAAGACACCACGACGGTGGGGCGGTACCCCGTGGGCAAATTCCCATCCCTGCACGTGGTGAACTTGCTGCTGGAGTGCGGGGCGGACCCGGACAGCCGGGACTATGACAACAACACCCCCCTGCACGTGGCCGCCCGCAACAACTGCCCGCTGATCATGAGCGCCCTGATGGAGGCCGGGGCGCACATGGACGCCACCAACGCCTTCAAGCAGACGGCCTACGAGCTGCTGGACGAGAAGCTGCTCACCAAGAGCACCATGCAGCCCTTCAACTACATCACCCTCCAGTGCCTTGCTGCTCGCGCCCTGGACAAGCACAAGATTCCCTACAAGGGATTCATCCCCGAGGAGCTGGAAGCCTTCATTGAGCTGCACTAGGGCGTGACAGACGACGGTCCCCAGCCTGTCCCACCCCGCTGAGGTTGTGCTGCTGGGGGGCTCGGGCTGGCTGTGCCAAAGTGCCCAGGGCCGTCGCTGTGCTGAGCTTTGTCCCCATCTGTCACCACCCAGCTGGCGTGTTGGGGCAGGGGAGGAGGAGGCCCCAGAGCTCATGGCTGTCCCTCGTTGTCACCTTCAGGTACCAGCTTTCTCCAGTGCACTCTGTCCACAGAGGCCACAGCCCCTGCCCTTCCCCGAGCCACCATCGTGTCCTGAGAAGGAAGGAAATGGAGATTCCCTGGGACCTGCTGCCTCTCCTGTTAGTGCTGGATTAACTCAGTGTTCAGCTTTGGAGCATCTACACATCCCCCACGTGCTCTGGCCCTTCCCACCCCACACACACAACAGATAGAAAGTGAGTGAGGAATGAAATACCCTCCAGTTAATCCCTTCCACTCCCTCCTGTCAGGTTTGGGACAGCCCAACAGCTGAGGGGCTCGTGCTCTGCCCAGGGATGGCACAGGGCTAGGTGTGCTGAGGATGGGGTTTGTCTCTCTCTTGGTTGGCCAAGTAGCAAATGGTGTTAAAGGCCTGAGATTTCCATGATTGTGCATAAAGCTGGGATGTTTTTTCTCTCGTAGAGCCAGGCCCTATCTATGCTGCAAGACTTCTCCAATCCTGTAAGATAGAGGAAGGTCAGTTCTGGTTATACAGTTTCATCCATAGATGTTGTAGTTTATGAATGGGGAGGAAAAAACTACTTTAAGAACAAAATCCTGATGTGGTGTTCAGGCCCTTGGCTTGTCCATTCCACACCCATTTGCTCCATTCCCAGCATATACGTGCTTTGGCTCCAGAGGGCAGCAGGGATTGAGCTGGAAGGGTGAATGTGGACGGTTTGGGAGCCAGAACAGCACATTTTGAGCTATTTTCAGAGCTGAGCTCTTGCAAGCCCTTTAGGCCAGGAGGTACCTGCAGTGTGGAGGTGCTTGGAGGGGGTTATGGAAGCAAGTGAGTGTCTGTGGTGGGTTTTGCACCAGGGTGGGCTGAAGGAAGAAGCAAGAAATGAAAGTTTAAGGTGCCTCCTTGTCCTTCCGACGTTTTAGTATCATGTGCTTGGGCTCTGTTATTGCCCCATTCTGAAACCTCATGCAGTGGGTTCTTAGCAGCTGGTTTGGGCTTTTGAGTCTTCTTTTTTTTTTCCCCTTTTTTTTCTATTTTTTTTTTTTT